>JAULBU010009724.1:0-24687 GCA_032358235.1 Odonthalia washingtoniensis
GATTGAGGTTGATGGTGATGCGTGTGTCTGAATGCCGACTAATGGTGGGGTTGCACGTAAGCCAGAGACGGTCAGTTGGTCAGCGTTGATTGAATGTGAACTACGACGATGGAACGCCATTTTTGTTTTTGTTTTTTTTTTTGAAATGGAGAGAGAGAGAGAGAGAGAGAGAGAGAGAGAGAGAGAGGAAGAAAGAAGGAAAGAGGGGATGAAAAAGAATATGGCCACGAAAATGGTTGTCCTGTCCTCAGCGCGGTAACAAATGAATGAATGTGCGTCAGTTTATATATAAGAAGAAAAGGTTAGAGAAACGCCACCAAAATTAGATGCAAAAGGGGTTATCGGCGAGGGGGGAGGGGAGGTAGCGAATGGAGCAACGGATTTTATTATCACGTTTCATAAAAAATAAGTTTTGCAGTTGACGTATTTAATGTTAGGTTGGTCACGCCAACACGACGTTGGAAAGAGTGTGACATTTTGTTACACTCTATGAAATTTGTATGGTGGATAATTGTCACAACGTACAAAAGGACCAATGACATTGGCCAGTAAAAACGTTCTTAACTGTACATAATGTATTAATATATCTTTCATTTGATTCCCATTGGTTGCGCCGTTCCTATAAAAAAATCAACCTACAAAACAACCCAACACACCCATTCATTCCATCTGACACTCCCTGACAAGAAACGTTTCTTCAATACCGCCTCTGTTGGAAAGGAGAATCGAACGTCCGTGCACGAAAGGCCACACTATTAATTAATATATGCGTTCCCCGTGGATTAACAAATGAATACCAAATGAAATCATGCAAATTTTGCATTGAAATCTAATCCAAACTCTCACACCTATTTAAACGCTGTCAATGAATAAACCAACGATTTTAATCGTAATTTAATATTTTAAAATTTTTAGAAATTCACCAACTTACACTATCTTACAAAAATCTCTACCCACAACAAACCCACATGTCAATGGAGATGTTCCAGATTACAAACTCATCTCTCATAAAATAATCACATGTGTAATCCACTTCACCCCAAAGAAAAACGTGTCTCTTTTTAATATGTTCCGATGCATCTCTTTCAATCGCAACTCAATAATAATCTCCTTTCACTTTACACAAACCTTTCCTGGCAACAAAACAAAAAGTAGGGTTTCCCGTTCGGTCAGTCAAACCAATTCCCACCTTCGCTTTCCAATCTATCATGGCAGATACATATTTTTTGTAAAAAAAAAATCACAATTCAAGTCACACTGGAGATGGCGAACAGTTTGGCAGAGCCGTTCTAAAAAGCAAACTTCGTCCGAGTAACTCTTTTACCATATGCAAAAGACAGTCATCCGCTCATCCCGCTCATCCCGTTCATCCCGTTCATCCACAGATATAGTATGGAGCGAAAGTTCGTCGAAACATGTGCGCGCACAATTATGCCATGAAAATATGATTTCATATCGTATTGATGTCACATCGTATTAAAATAAATATTCAATCTCGTAATAATCTCCTTATTATTTCTGGCTTGCATGCAATACATAATAATGTACAGTTACTAACTCACTACAGGTACAGTATACTCCACCACCATAATAATAGTAATGGGTATACTGTACCTGTAATATTATTATGGTAAAGCAGGTAGTATACTCCACCCATAATAATAGTAGGGCTCTTTTTTTGTTATGGGTGGAGTATACTGCCTGCAGGTTATGTACTGAACATTATATGACATAAAATATTATTATATGCGTACACTGTACACTAAATAATATAACAGTGCAGTAGTCGGAGTACTGTAAATATTAGGTTTTGGGGTTGAGTCTGCGCGCGTGAACGTGTACTCCTATAGGCTTTCGACCGTAGCCGGTTATGGATTGAGCAAAAGTCACGTCAACATACGGCTCAACGTTGAACGCCTGTCGAGTCGTCGTTGCGCCATTATGTTTTGCTATGGATAAGCAATGGATAGGGGCATATCTCTGTTTTTTAGGCCGGTGAGTTCTACTTGTTTTGAGTTCCAACTCACCAACCTGGTACTAGTGTAATATTGTACTTTTTGACGCAATGGTTTAATTACACGACCTTGCTGTGCTGAGTTCCTAAACCCCTCAAAGAAAAATCCTGGACCAATGAAAAAGGTCATATCGGAAATAGCCGTTCTGTACAGGACAATAGGAACAACACCTACTGTATTACACGTATTGACGACATTATTGTTTAGTAAATCGGAGAACCGATGGATTCAATTTCATTGGCTGCGACAATTATTTTATTTTGGTAACATGATTTTGCCCAAATCAATTAATCCATTCCATGAATATGCCCTAGCTACGTTGCTCTGAATATTTTAGCTAGAATTTATAAATTGGTTGCTAACAGCTTTCGCAAATAAATATCCACATTGGTCCATGAAAGATATTCCCCCACCGGTCGATAGCCAGCTAGTCCCCGATGTCTATTTCTGTCGAATAAGCAGTGGCTAGCCAGGTAGTCTCCGATGTCTATGATTTTGCCCAAATCAATTAATCCATTCCATGAACATGCCCAAGCTACGTGCCCTGAATATTTTAACAATGCAAGAATTTATAAATTGGTTGCTACACAGCTTTCGAAAGTATATCCATATTGGTTCATGAAAGATATTCCTCACCGGTGGTTAGCCAGGTAGTCTCCGATGTCTATTTCTGTCGAATAAGCAGTGGTTAGCCAGGTAGTCTCCGATGTCTATTTCTGTCAATCAAGCTGTGCTTTAGCCAGCTAGTCATATATAGTCATGGATATCTATTTTCTTCTACCTTCATTGCAGTACCGTCACATGCAACTTTTATGCAAGTGCTGTCCTTGCACTTTATGTCTTTATAAAAAGGGCATCCTAGGTAGGTCATCTCTAGTTGGACGTTGAGTTTGCATTGTTGAGTTTCAAACTCAACGCCTGTGTAACCAATGAAAATTGGTTAACAACAATCAACACATGGCCAGCGAGCCAATCAAATCCCGACACGTGTCAGAATGAAAAAGATGGCATCGCTGCAAAGGCTATGCCGGTCGTACACCCCCTACACGGGCCACCCTATTCTTCGGTGCACCCGTAGGTTTCGAATTAACTCCCCAACCTACCAATCTAGCCAAGTAACCCCCGACCACTAGGCTCACGATACGGGTTGGTGTGATAACTTCTGTTATTCAAGTGTTTTTATTTCGGGAGGTGGAAGGGTAACGGTCAAAAAGGAGGGTTGCTTTTTCACCTGCATTTATTCTTTATCTAAGCAGAGTGAATAATGTAATGCTGGCAGAATGCTGGCAAAATGATGGCAGTAATTCCGGGCCAATGGTCTTAACGACAAATATTAGCTATTTTCGTAGTTGGCAGTGTGGCGCAGTGGGAAGAATTACTCTGCCAGATGGAAAGGTCGAGAGTTCGAAAATCACGAGAGTTCGATTATCATCAGGTTCCGATATCCATTAATTAATCATTCTTTCGATTACCAGATTGAAAGACAAAGAAATCCTTTTTTATCACACACATGGCCAAATGTGATTGGCCAGGATTGATGGGATTGTTTTTGACCAAGAATTGGCACAGTTGGTGATCGCGCAGTATTTCTTATTGAGTTTTATGCACCACAGATTATGGGCCTTGCAGTGCTTTGCAGTCACGGCTATCATGTAGCTGCCACAGCAGCTCCACGAAGTAAACATGGGATTTCAACCCGGCATCGATTGTTCACGAAACACCCAAATTGACTACAGCCTGGCACTGGTGAATATAGCACTTTTTAACGGATGTTTTTAGTGGAATGGATACTAGTAAGGCGTTGAGTTTGCTGTTTGAGTTTTCTGAAAAACTCAACAGCAAAACTCAACAGCAAACTCAACGTTCATAATTTGTACACATGGAAAAAAATATTTGAAAATCACTGTGAAATTTTTTGACCAATGAAATATTTCTGTTGTGGTCGTCAAATTCTATGATTTCGATTGTGTTGACAAAATTTTTGTCAACACAATCGTAATCATAGAATTCCAATTTAATTGGACAGGAAAGCGATGGAACAAGTAAACAACATTACAGTGAAGTACAGTAATGCTGTAAATTACCCTAGTGATGTAGAAAATTCAAGTGAAATTACAGATATAAACTGTACAATTGGCTGGGGGATCGAAACGAGTATGTAACCCAATGAACGTAAGAGCATGATTACCAGTTGCCCTATTTCCACAAATTGAAAATTTTTTGAAAATGTTTTGAAATTTTTTGGGAAATTTGCTGATAAAGACAAAAACGAGCTAACTATTGGCGGACACAATCCGTAATACTGTCAGTAAATTTTAGAAATATTGCAGTGCATGACAGTAAATCTCAATATTTGCTGTCATGAGTGTCCATATTTCTATTAACAGAAGGTCCATATTAGAAGGGGCAGATTTCGGGCCAAATGTGCACTTGTATTCATTATTTCTATGGCAAGATGTTATTGGCTCAGAACCGAAGTAACTGTGTGATCACCCACTAAAGGAGTAATTTTCATAAATTACAGCGGACCGGGGACAGAGGGTTACTTGGGGGTTATAATGGTAACATGTAAACAATAAAACACGTGTGTAACCAATATCCAAACGTGTAAAAGGAAACGTCAATATCTTACAATTATTGCGAATAGTGCAAATACGGAAACACATTATTAGTGCGTAGCTTTTTTTTGTGAAAAAACATTTTCACCGTCGTCTGTCTCAGCTGTAAAAGCGATATAAAAAAGCTGCGCCCTTCCCAAGTGTTGTCAAAAGGAAAAAAAAAATTGAACAAAGAGCTGAAAAAAGGTTTTTCGGCCGGAAACAAACAAATTAATTTCATTTCATCATCTCGAAAAATCTCTTGAAAGTTTAACAATGTCTGTATGTACCCGAAAGAATGTTTTATTTGAAAAGTCATCACGACATTAGCGATTTGGATAAATAAGAAACTAACAATTTCTATCTTTGTAATTGATTGCAGGCAATCAAGTATTTTGTAGACAAGAAGAAGAAAAAAATTGAAATCATAGACTTGATTAACAATAGGGATGAAAAGGGGTTTCCAGGGATAGATGGAAAAGTACATAAAAATATTACTATCGATAATAGCAATCACGGCGGGGGGATGTCATTATATCTCCCGCATGATGGGGAGTCTGGTGGTTTCTTTCTTGAGAGAAAAACGTGCCACAACTTGGGGAGTGATGAAGGAGAATATGGGTATAGTGATGAAAAAAAATCAAAGCTGTGAGCAAGATTTTGAAATTGAACATAAAAATGCGGACGGTGCATTATTTGATGGTAAAAAGAGCTAGACCTGAAGGAAATTTGGGCGTGGTGTGTCGGAAGAAAAGTATGGAAAAAGTTCACAAAGAAAAGAAATACAACCTGGAAGTGGCAGAAATTTTCGATAACAGTTTATATCTTCGCAAACATATTGTAAAGGTGGAAAAATTAAATGATCCGAAAGTGAATAGGGAAGACGTAAAGAAGACAGCACAGAAACGAAAGTATGGATACGATCATACAGCAGTGGTTAGTAGTGAGCATAGTGTAAAATTAATAAAACCAGTAAAGAACGGAAACAAATGTGTATTCGACGACGACAACAATCTATACGTGTTGTATTATCACGGAAGTGGTAATAATAAAAATCGGATCAAAATGTGTTTTGATCCAGAAGGTGCAGTTAAAGGTTCACATAAATAGGCTAAGGAGATTTGGAGTGAAAAAGACATAATCACCATAGAAAATATGATATTATCATATGTAAGGTGTGTATAATGTGTAATGTTTGTGAAAAAATAAAAGGATATGGGTGTGATTTGTGATAGGAAATTTGTAAGGTAATGGAAGCAACAGTACAATTGTTGCTAGAAACGATACTGATTTTAAAAATGGCAATTTGTTACAGAATTAAAGTTATGCGCGCATTATTGTTTGTGTTTATATATTTTATATATATGTACAGCGTGCAACGTTGAAAAATAGCTGGGCGTCCAAAAGTATAAGTACTTTTTTTCGATGGCAATTTGTGCAATGATTGTTCACACGCGGTAACCACAATTGACAATTGCATTTTGAGAACCAAATGTATTAGTAAATAACCACAAAATTATTCTATATTTTATTAAGAACTGAGACATGTTTAGTGAAACAAGCAGTGAGGGGTTTGCAGTATTAGTTTATAATGTATATGAAGATGTGATATTAATAGTTGAATAAAATTGAAATGTTTTAAAATGGAAAGTATGGACATGATTATGTATGAAAAACAATTGTGATAAGTGTAATACCGTTTAATTACAAGCCGTGACTTGCAGTGCACTGAAGGAAGTATTACAATTCGAGAATGATAGAATTCATTTGTAAATGAAAAAATAGCAGGGACCCATACGAGATCACGTTGGATCTGTAATACACACATGGGAAACGAATGAATTATGATTAGTTTGTTCGTTCACTTATCTCAACACCTCAATATCTCAACATCTCGATATCACCCCATTAACAGCTTTAGCGGGAACAAAAGTAACAAAGAACAAGCTTCTCAATCCCCTTGACTATTAAAAATGTGTTGTAGACTGAAAATAAAGAACAGCTAGACCAATGTAGCTGCGCAATCACTACCTTGTCCTAAGGGTTGACAAAAACGCAACTTCACCGACTTACAAACAAAAACAAAAAACGTCATCATCATCAGACCGTAAAACGGTCACAAAAACAGAAGAACAGCAACAATTGTTACAATCAGTACAAATACCATTTATTAAAAAATCGAGAAAGAAACGACTGATGACACATAATATGTTTTGTGAAAATAAACGAAGTTGTCAATTGATGAAACGAGTGCGCTGTAATGTCCGTAAAACTTAGGCTGAAGTAGGTCCTCGATATAAAAGGATTTCCTGACAAAATTTTAGTGCTGCCGCTTGTGAATAATCTGATAATGGGACAACCACCATTTTCACTGCTTCAGGTCACCATCCAAGAAGGAAATCATTAACATCATCAAATGCCGTTACGAGGCATTATTTTCTTGCAAATTTAGGCGAAAAAACATCTGAAGACGGACATGGATTCTTTCTATTTTTGTTTTGAGCTCAGATTATAACGGTACTTGATGCTGTAAATTTTTTGACCACATATTAAAAAATAACAATAAAAAAAATATTTTATTACTAAAAACTGACCATATTCAACATCACCGTCGATCTCGCCATCAACAATACTAACAACAACGTTAATAACATTTTCAACAAGAACATCAACAAATACGTTAACATCGACAACGACATCGACAACGACAACGACAAAGACAACGACATCGAAATTGACGTCGACGTCGACGTCGATATGCACTTCCACATCCATATTGACGTAGATGTCAACATCGGCATCGAAGTAGACATCGACATAGACATTAACATGAACAATGACATTAACAGAGACATCGACATTAACATAGACATCGAAATCGCCACCGGCATTGGTAAAGACATTAATAGCAACGACAACAGCTACAACAACGTCCACAACAAGAGCTAAGACAACAGAAATATAGACATTAATATAATAATCATACTCATCATAACAAACAACATGGAGAAGTGAATAGCCACAAAAACAGCTAAGACAACAGCAATATAGACATTACTATAATAATAATAATCATAATCAAAACAAATATCAAAAAAAACAACAACAGAAGCATATATATAATCATACTCAACATGTAGATGATCATCAACATCCACATCAACACAAAAACAAGCATCGAGATCAATACAATTATCATCAAAATCGACATTTTCATGATAAGCTCAATCGAAACAAAAAGAATCGAAAACTATATCAACAAATCACATCAACAACAACGACGAGACCAAAATTCAGCTAGTGTTTAACATGAAAAAATAACTAAATTATCACAACCATCTGATAGATCGACATTATTTTCAACATCTACACGAACACAAATTGAAACATCAACAGTAGCAATCGTATTAACATGAAAATAGAACGAAATCATTAAAAAAAGAATTCAATATCATCATCTGTATGTTAGTGGACAGGTACATTATCTTATTAACCTTTATCAATATTAGAAAATGTAGTGATAATCAAATAATATAACAACGTTTCTATAAACGTCAGTATTAACAACAAAATTAACCAACAACCTAAAATCTGGAAAAGAGATGTCCATGTAAATGCAAGTGCAAATATAAATCAGTATGCATATCAACGAATACATCCGCAAAAATATGAATATAACTAATAACGCAAAATGTAACATTGACAGACAATACAACGTCATTAATATGAAATATTGTATTTAAAAATGGAATGAACAACATCATGAATTATTTCATGATCATGTGCATGTATATGAAACAGGATATATACATGACCATATACATCAATGTATACATCTTCATTAATAGTAACAGAAAAAACAATTCGAATATTAACACAGAAATGGAAAGGCAGAATAAAAACATCATGTAGATGAACATGTACATACATCACCGATAACATCAACATGTAGCTCAACACATACATCAAAATTAATGTTAACATCAACATTAACGGCGAACTGAACATCAACAAAAATATGTACATCGAATTATAAAACAAAACCACTATCAACTCCATCATCAAAATAATTATCAAAATCATCATCTTTATTACCATTGAAAACATCATGAGAATATATAACGACATTAATATAATCATCATCAATAAAAGTAACATGACTATTAACTTCAATAAAAAATAAATAACATCATCATGTTCAGCATCAACATTATCAACCAGTTGTAATCAATGTTATTATCACCAAATTCATTATAATAATCATCAAAATCTATATCAGCAGTAATAATGTTATCAAAAAATGGTTACAATAGCAGTAACACGATGAACAACATAATGATCATCTTAATTATAATTGTCCAAAAATTCATGGTAATCTCTACCAAATCTAGTACAGAATGATGTATAAATAAACTACAACATATAATGGAATGATAACATCAACATCAATATCAATATCAATCTCAATCTCAACATAACAATCAACATGATTACGGTCATCAAATTCGTCATCTATATCATCATCACGATATAGATCTGGAAAGTCATTATAATCATCAACAACATCTACATCCTCATTGCTTTAGAAACAATCTTCGAATATGACATCAACATCAATAATGTCATGACCATGAAATTCTACATCGAAATCATGATCTTCATCAAAATCATCTTCATAATCTGAGTCTACTCTCTAACGAAAATCAACATAACTTCTATGTTAAAAACAAAGAACGACATCAACATCAATATTGACATTGATATTGTCATGTACATACATATGAAAAAAAAAACCATCATCAACAATATCAGAAAGATCAAAATCAACATCGAAACATGTATCGGTAAAAATCGTTATTAATATAATCTACATCAACGATTACATCTGTATTTAAACATAAATAAAATTTAACAACATCATAACCAACTACTGCAACAACCAGATATACATGTTATTTACGACCAACAGCTTTATTAAAAGCCAGATAGACAAACAAAATAATACTTCATTGCTATAAAAATAATCAACAATAATAATATAACAATCAGGAACAACGGGTTGGTGTGATAGATAACATATCTGAGATGACTTGAAATAATGTCAACATTGAAAATATTTAAAAATGAAAACAATGTTCTCACTTACGTCGATAGTATTGTAATCGTAAAAACAGTAATAACAAGAGGTCGGTACAATAAAATTGTACTAACAATGGTAATAACGTAGTACAAAATAGTCAGAAAATAGTTGTAACATAATTTCTACAAAGCCAATCAGAACATTCAATAATATTGTTAAAACTTATATTTACGTGGTTTGTATAACTGAAATATAAACTTCTTTCGGCATGTTCATATCGTGATTGTAAAATGTTATGTAAACAGGTAATAGCCACTAAGATGAATCACATAACTAAGAAGCAAATAGTTATATTTACATGTGATGTTGCATTTGATAAATACATAACACACACACACACAGACCAGATTTATGTATACTATCTCATGTTTCAAAAACATCTAATTTACTTATTGCATGTCAAAATGTCAAAATGTAAACTTAAACGAAGCATATACTAATAATATTGAAGTGAAATAATGTAATTTGATATATGCAATGATAGAACCTTGAGAAGTCAAATTTTCGATAATTATGTTACGAAAGGACAAGAGCCACTGATGATTGTAGAAATATATTTATGAGACCCAGGTTGTCAGCAGCCCCAACTGTAACTAGTAATGGTTAATGAAAACAATAATTGCAGTAGTTATGGAGAAAGTAAACTGGAGATAGAAATAGAACAACTTATGTTTAAAATGGAAGCAGTTCGAGCTTTTTTGTTTATTTTTAATCTGTAACTGTTTCAAATAGGGAAGCATTTATTCTCCCTCCATTCTTAACTGGGTCTCCTCAAAAATATGTCACCTTCGCTATACAGTTTTAAACCATATCACATACTGTCACACCACATGTTACTGAATTAGCGATCATACAAGTCATAACCATACCAAGACATTTTTGGCCCAGACTCTTAATTTACCGTAAATTACTACAGAGATGCATTTTTTATTTCCATGTCATAACATTTGAAAACAAATAACAGTCATTTCTTCATGTGTCTTCTAATATTTGAATACTTGTTCTTCATCTGTTCGTCTCCTGGAAAATCTGGAGGAAGTGCCTCTGGCTTTAAATGAAGGTACGATATCAACAGTTTCCGGCAATTAGCAAGCTTCATTGTACTGTCACTCGCCATCAATGAGAATAATGAATCTTGGTACACAGTTGACATTTTCCTTCTTCCAGTTTTCATTGGTCTTCCACCTTTTTTAAAACTTTGTCCATTCTCTTCTTCTTCCGTGGTTTCATATTGATTTGACGCTGTTTCTATCACCGGTCTTCTCAGAACAGGTCCACTGTTCTGTATAGTTTCAGATCCTGTGTTACTCACCCCCATAAAACTGTTAATCAACGTGTTTTCTTGGCGTATCTCGTTGTTCTTTTTTTTTTCGCTTTGATTAAGTTGCGGAATGTTGCTATTAATCTGATACTCCGACGGCAGATCATACCTGCTCGGTTGCAGCTATTGTTGCGGCTTCAAATATTACAACTTTGCGCAAATTGGGCTTATCCACGTTCCCTTTTCAGTCGAAGTGAGAAAAAAATCTCAACTCTTTCCATCATTCCACATGTGGTGAAATGTGGAAACAGTACTTTCCTGAGCCCAATATTAACAACCAATGATTATTCGACACTCAAATATGTTCAGTACATTTCACTGTACTGGCAAAAATTCTCATCTGTACATTCACAGAGTCCTGGCTACCCAGTCCTTGTCACATACAAAAATGTCAAGTCGACAGACCAATGAGAATTGTACTCGTAAATGGTTTCGGTAAAAAAAACTGTAAATTTCTACTTTCCGTTTCTGTATACCTACAGAAGCGATATGTTCGTGCATTGTCATCCACATGAATTCCATCACACCACCGCCGTCTTTCCACGTTCCACAATTTCACTACAATATGGAAATGTTATTCCAAAATGTATACAGTACACAACAAATGCGCTGATGGGCTATATACATAAAAAGGATACACATTTCAAATTTGTACCGGTGCAAACAGAGAGCTTTTATAAGCATAATTCAGAGTAAAAACACTTTTTTACTGTTCTGTATAATTGTTTCAACGTTCTGTATGCCGTCCTGTTTACGTCATGAATTAATTAATTTGAAAACTCAACGCCTCCAAACTAGAGATTCCCTTACAGCGTTGAGTTTGTATTGTTGAGTTTGAAACTCAACAGCCGGCACGGGTGAATAAAGTGCTTTTTAATGGATGTTTTTAACGAAACGGGTACAAAAGTCCGTTGAGTTTGATGCATGAACGTAAGGCCATGGGGATGGCGACTATCGGTCTGTCAGTACGGAATATGCAAGTAAATACGAGACTCAAGGCACTTTGGAAACAGTTACCCAGAGAGAACAACACGAGGAATGGTTCAGAGACTATTGGAACACCTTGCAGTAGTTACACAATTCAAAATAATAATGGTAAGGGTGCTGTTTCTGATTTATGTAACTATTGATGTTTGTGGAATGGATCCAGTGTGTTAATGGACATTGGAACAGATATGCACCAAAGAAGTGGGGTGACTCCGAGACGAGGGTTGATTTTTGAAATTGAAGAATGTATGGAAGTAAATGATTCCATTGCACCCGTTTATGGAGGGTATAATATTACTCTATCTGAACCAGTACACGAAACTTTGAATTTTGACGAAGGATTACGTAATCAGAAACGGCAGAATAATCCAAGACGTCCACGTGATTCAAATAGTCGAAATAAAAGCATCACTAATGATGAAAAGAGGCGGACTGCAATAGGTAGCAACGAAGTTTTGAAACTTTGCAAGGATTGGGTAGTATAGTCCAAAAAACTTTCCAAACGGGAGACAATTTGTGGATTGGACTTGTAAAATGTTGCAGAGAGCAATTTGGTTTGAACTCCAGTAAGGATTAAATGAGGAGAAAATGCCCTGTGATTACGAAAGATTGTCAGCTATGGAATGCTTGATACAAGAACGTGTTATCAATTAAATGAACGGAAAACGTCTAACTAGATAATTTATAAAAGTTAACACATGCAATTTATCAAAGTAGACGTACACGTGAAAAAGAACAAAATCCGGGAATTGGTATCAATTTCAAGTATATCAAAGTGGAAAAATACCTAGCAACCGTACCCAAATATGGAGATATTGATGGAAGTGGTGGTGTAGTAATAGAAAGGTTACAAACATATGAATATGTTGGGGAATAAAGGAACCACCGAAATAGATGTGAGATGGCAGCAGTTTGTGTAGAGCCGCAATAATCTCCGAGTATAGGTCATGTTGAAAATAATATTGGCGGACTAGAAGAAACGGGAAATGATCCTAATCCAGTAGTTACGCAAGAATACTATAGTCCATGAAGAAATAACGGAACTGTACGGAATGAATCCAATCAAAGTACAGAAACACCCAGTCGCCTTGATTGTCTGAGGGATGTGGGGCGTAATTATCGAAATGTTGGGAATAATGTATCGACGAATGGCAAATTATGATCTGATGGGAGGCCGAGCGGTGTGAAATAAATGAAAAATGAGACGAGAAAAGTAGTGTTTGAAATAATAAACTCAACTCAATGGATGAAATACCCGGTGCAATGGAAAAAACTAATAGGATTATGAGGGAAGTAAGAAAAGAACAGCGACGTACAAGGAAATCCGTTCGAATGTTTCTCAGTCTTCAGATTTTACTCAAGGGATCTGATGCCTATAATAGGGTTCTGCAGAAAATGGCAAAAGTAACCGACGGATCAAGTTCTGATGAGGAGTAATAGTTGCATTGTAACTGTATGATGAAATTTCCAGTACAACATGTTTGATATGCTGTTATCATTTTTTTAATATAAATGTTTATGTTAATTGAAATATGGAGCAGGTTAAACTGTATGTAAAAGAAGAAAGCAAAATTTTGGGTGAACATTTATTATATGATACGGGATGATAGACGATCCTTATCCGTTAAGAAATGAGTTGTAAAACGATAAAAAAGTAACATGACAATAATAAATTAAGAAATGAATATGTTTAAAGGTTTTAAGTTTTACATCCATTGACAGCGGTATTGTATGTAACAAGATCGTTCTTTACACTAAAGTGGTCATTACAGTCTGTATATTGCTTTTCACGCAACAAATACCGTTCCGCTTTTACTTCAATATTGGTAGATGCTTCGTTCTGGTTACGTAATACAGAAATTCGTCTATCCCCTGCTGATTGTATCATATGTTCTGTCTCCCTTTCCATAATTCCATTAACAGCCATAGCCGTAACTTTATCCAATAAAGGATCACCTAATCGTTTCAACGGCGTAATCATACTATGGGAGGTAACACATGTCTTCGAAATTCTTATTGTTTCAAGTATATCCCACGCACGGTTTTCTGTACGAATAATTTCAAATCTTGATTGGAGGGTCCCAAACAATCGTTCAACATCCTTCCTCACAGAATGTTGTTTAAAAGAATACTTTTCTCATTCGGAAATTCCGATCGGGACGAAGTCAATGAGAAAATTGGTCAATGTGGATAGATGACATCACCCAGAAAATAGAACGGGTGATGTGGATCTCCTCCGAAACATACTTCGTAAATAATTGAAACGGTTATGTAAAACTAGTCCCATTTAATACTGGTGAAAAATGGAGATCTTGCCAATACGTTTAAATCGTTATTTGTTCCAGGCAGACTGGCAAACCAAGAAGATCAGTACACGTTGTGATCACACCATAGCTCACATTGGATGGTCGTCATTTCAGTAACAAAACTGTTCTGGTACTATCCCTTATTTCTGGCAGGGCATTTTTTCCAAAAGTAATGCCTGTAATCAACTGCTCCTATACCTGGAAAGCCGATATCGGAATATAGTTCCTCTATTTTAACGAGTTTCTCCGTTTTTGGGAATATTTTAAAGAACCGGGCGCTATATATCTCCATTACATCAACAAAGAATTGGCTGAAATATAATTTAGCAAATACATCCGTACGGACTCCTCACAAATGTATACAGAATCGTTCAAGCTGTTTGTTGCAGTACCAGTACTCAGAATTCGTAGAGAGCTCAGTAACTTTAGATCAGTCGCTATACATTTATGACTGATCCCGTTCTCACGATGTTTCCAAAAAACGTCTATTTTGTAGAAGATCATCAGGTATACGGTAATGCAACACTCTCGCTATTGAAAAACTTCTTTGAAAGATGTAATCAGGGAAAATGGGACTTCTATCCATGTATGCCTCAACCCAGGAAGAAGCCAAAAGGAGAAAATTCTTGGAGCCCAATACCCTTCCACTGTATTTTCTTGGTTCTGATGCACCTCCAAATTCGTCACATAAACAGATATAGGAACAAGATTGTAAAAGTACAAGCACTGTACGTTGTTATTGTACAGCTAAAAGTATGACTTTTAGTTCATCCGTACGTTGCTTGCGTTTCTTAATAAAGGACCTAATGGCTTGCATAGTGCTTAAATCCATGAAAAATCGATATAACTCATGCACGTATTTAACAAGGAGCGGATTATAATTCATTGTGTGACGCTCGGTAGGAGTTTAGCCATCCGGATGTATTGGCTGTGATCGAAAATTTATGTTGTGTCTCTTCTTCTACACTGATAGATACCGAAAATATATTGTAATAGAATGTTGTAATGTTGTAGGTACAGTATAGTATATTAGTAATATACTAGTTGGCCTTTTTACAACTTGTACATTTGAATGATGAGGACGTTCCGTTATTGAAAGTATGCTTGAAGATTATATTACTTTATTGACAAGAAATCACCGAAACGCATTCCGGAATCTGCACTAGCCCATTTCCTGTAATATTTGTGAAATGTTTGTGCATATTGATCAATGGTTTGTAAATTGTACTGGGAAATGTATACACAGTAGCAACCGAAAAAACTAGCAGCTGAAAAAATATCAATGAATTTGTCAAGGTAGAAGCAAAAATTGGTAACAACTACAATGATAACTAATATATACGATTATGGTGTAACCAATAAAAGGTTTTTATATATTATTAAAATAGTATATCACATACCTGCCTAATCCTGTCCACATTATTCTACGTGGTTTTTTCATAACCAAGTTTTGTAGAAAGAATATCATAAAAAACGTATGGGACAATAAAATGTTAGTTTATTTATAGTAAGTATTATTATGACCAAAACATTAGGAAAGGAAGAAATCATAACATAAAAGAGGGTACAATATTCTTCACTTGTTCCAAAGAGATGGGACAATTACTATAGGTGGATTGTTATCACCTTCCAGGTCCAGTGGACCATGACCAAGTCCAGTACCGTTATTATTATTATCATTTGAAATATTAATGTGTTGAGGAGGGTTATTATTACTAGGTACAGGAAGAAAACCAAAACGGCGTAAGTTTTTAGTGCTTCTATCCACAGATCTAATAACATTACGGGTTAATGTATTGTGTTAAGATACAGTTCCTTTATCAATCTAAATTACGGATTAGTGTGTAACTAAAAATACATCCCGGTATTGCCCATTTTGGACATTTACAATCTGCAGCTTTGAATTTATTTCCGCTTTGGATGCTCTTGCAGTAGTCAAATCCTCAGTCAATCTTTGGTTTTAAAGTTGTTCTTTAACAGTACTATCGTTTGCAGTACTTAAATGCTTCTCCAAATAACCTCTAGTTTTGTTTAAGTCTGTGGTCATATCATGTAGCTGTATGTTACAAGCCATACTGCTTTCGTTTTCCTGCCCTTGTCGTATCCATTCCGTAATCTGATTGAAGAACAAATCAACCCGATTAGGTAATATATAACTTGAGCTACGAAGCAAATGTTGTAGTAAATATGTCATCTTTCCATACCATCCCTCCGTATCCAAATAAATTTCGTCACGAAGCTCGACATCCATCTCTTCCACATCTTAGTCATCTCGATTGTCATTTTCTGGATTCGGCGATACCTCAATAACATCTAATTACGGAGTTACATATCCCACGTGAATTAGTAAGTTAAGAACAATATCTGTACATTCCCTCACTGTGCATACTTTGTTCACAACCCTCATCGGTATTTTCACAGCAGGGAAAACACAAAAATTCCAGAACATAAGCTTGTAAATTATTACCTGATACTCACGTTATTCCGCAATCCGCATGCCAACATTCTCTCCAGAATCCCAATCGTAATAAACAAAGGGTGTTGCAATTACGTTTTTGATTTAGTCCAGTCTATCTATTCCTATCGCCCAATAACCAATAATTCCTTTTTCAGGTTGTAATCCGAGCTAAAATACAACTCAATTAAAATTCTGTCAGTATACAATTCCCGTAATTCATCACTCAACGGTGTCATGATGCTGTATCAATTGCTTGTTGTAATAAGAGGATCAGAATTTCTCGAAATATGAATACCGTATCGGCACGTATACAGGTATGTAGCTATAAATGATTCCGCTTCATCCCGTTTGATGGTCTGATTGTACAGACTTTTAAAATTAGAATACGTAAACTTGAAAAATTCGTAATGATGGGCCGGTAACGGAGGTAATAAAGGTGATACTGTAGCTGACGGTTTCATTCTTTCAATTACAGGAGGTACTGGCATGAAATATTTTCTACGTTAATGAGAGGTAAGCGAAAACATACCGACATTATTCGATCCAAGCAATACCTTTCGTGCTTGTACTCTTCCCTTATCAGTTTTTTAACTGTTTGACATATACGTGTCTAAAACGTAGCGCCTTCTTCCCATACTTCATGTTTCTAAAACATATACCATCCGGTTATTGGTCTTGGTAAATACTTGGGATACATTCAAACCTTTCCCACGTGTAGTTCATGAGATAGATTTCACGTAATCTCACCGCTCGGTCTTAGTACTGCACTGTTTCCGGATATCGGACCCAAATATGATCACATGGATGACCTGCGATGCAATTTAATGCCGCTATACCAGTATGTGCCCATCTTTTAGACCAAGATTTCTGTCTTGATTCAGAACCACTTTCATCCCTGTTAATTCCATCCGCATCATCACCCATCTGTTAATGCGGGATTCCATTGTATATCCATTCGGTTTGAAAAATGTGTATATATTCATGGATTGGCATAGGTGGTCCTGCTCGCCGACTCTCACCAGTTCTTTCCAACCTGTGTTAATTCAGAACTTATGAAATCATTTCCACAATAATTCATCCAATAAGGATTAGTCAGCGTAACAAGTTGTGGTGATCTCATACTTTCCATGGGTGCTGCATCCATCCGTACCAAGATAGTGTCGATAACAGGTGCAAGTATCACCTTCCTTGAACTGGAGCCAACATTTTGCCGCCATACGGATCTCGTTATTACAACTATCCTTGCCTCTGATTATGGATGTATAGACCCCTTTTCAACATCACCTCTATTAGCCATAATAATGTTGTTTCTGTGTAATTTATGATACGTGAGACTTCTACTTATCGTTTACAGATTTCGCGAAGATGGGCGAGGTAAATAAAAGGGTTGTGTGTTAATGATCATTGCATAAAACAAGAAACACGAAGGGTGAAATCACTTATATATATCTCTTAAATGTTAGTCACGTGACTTCACTTTGTATTTTACGCAATTATACTTAAAAAATGACTTGCCGTTTGTCCAGTTGAAAGGATTAATTGCACTATCATTCCCACATTCTACAGGAGCATGTTTATGTCGTCGTCCAGTTTGTGCCTCTTCGGGATCAATTCAAATTATATAAATTCAGTAACATTGTCATTCTCTTCCTCAACACGCCTTGATAATGTACTGCTATCGGCGGCTTGAGTATTCTCGTGACTTGCCATGGTTGAATAATACCTTTATCAGTTGGTTTGATAATATCCGCTCATTGCAATATATCCTTTACTCCAGTATGTGCGCGATTAGAACATTGACAACTGAAACGCACGGGTTGCAATGCGACATGGATTGTTCTAATTAAAATGGTTTTTCAAAAACAATATACTTCCTAATCCAAATCTCTGAAAAATTGTAATTCACTTCCGATTCTACGGTAAATTTTCAGAAATTCCTGCAAATACATATCACTATTTCACGATTATACAAAATGTTTCATACGTAAGATTTGATTGAAAATTATGAAAGTTTTAATAATACAAAACCAAAAATATACTTCGAACCATTCCAACCACACCAATCGGTATGTATACTATACGATAATGTTAACAATACCATCGCCACGATTATTTTCGTATATGTGATATTTCAAATCGCTCTGAAGCAGGGACCGTTCGGACTCATCCATTAAAATATTTCTTTCAAAATCAACATCCACATGCAGTCTCCCCCTCTTCCAATATTGTCATTCTCCTGCTCAACTTTTGTCTGTTCGGTTTCATTGTTTTTTGAATACATCTTTTTTCTCATCGTCAAAAATGGAATCAAAAATATTTCCTCCATCCACACTGCCCTTATTGACTTTTATCTGATCAAATCTAACCATTACGTTATACCTCACAACTTTTTCTTGTATACAACCACCGTTAACGGTTTCTGATCTTCCATTGTACATTTCCAGTATCTTGGATCTCATTTTGAGACAAGTAAAACATTTTTTAAAGTTATTCCGTATGGATTCCAGCGCTTCTTCATAACACCGATCCGGTATATTCTCGTAGTTTCCACATGACTCAATAAAAATTGACCATTTTGGATAGTCTCCTTCAACACAAGAATATAACAAGTTTCGCTTTATGGTTGAAGGGTTCATTCCATACCTATTGTCATGTATCAAAGTTATACCTGAATGGAAAAAATCTTTTAGAAAGGAGGAAACATATCACCAAGTTGTCATTTAAACTCGTAGTCATTTCAATTTGTGATAACGGCCAACAGTAGTTATCAATGTCAATCCAGACTTCCGCTGCCATACTGTCGGTGTTTCTTTAAAAATCTTCAGCCATACCCCACACCCGTTCTTTATGGGGATCCAGTGAGTAGTATTACACTTTACAGTAAACCAGTACACCCCGGAAACCATTTTGCTAAATTGTTTCTCAGTATCAATCTGTTCCTGACAGTTTGGCCTTCAATTCGGAAACATTCTTCGATACCGGTTACAAATGAAATCACAGAACTGTTCTACCAATCCTCGAACTTCTGATGTTTCAACAACATATTTATCATTCCGGACGGCCTCATTTTTTCCAGATCTCAACGTTGATAATGAAATTAATATTCTTATTTCTGCAGTTACTGTTTTGTTCTTTGAAGAAGATGTAATTGGGTCCCAGACGTCCGGTTGGTATACAATCAATTCAATTTTGATCTTGCTGCACAATTTATTTGTTACATTGAAAATCTGACTAAACGTGCAGTCCGTATATAAATTCGGAGAGAGAATAAAATTACCGTTCTTGTAAGTAACATTCCCATATGTCATACTCCATATTCCTGTATCCAGTAGGGTAGAATATTCTTCACTCTCAGAACTTGGTATAAATCCGCGGTTTATTTCTTTCAATAGTTGTTCCTCCTGTGTGCATTTCTTGTTGTTGTTTTTTCAATTCAAGTACTGATTTGAACAATAATTGCTGCTGTGTAAAATTTCCCCCTCTCCGTTTGATTTCCGATTTTTCGGCCATGTTTCCCATCTTCCTTTCTGACATTTCGCACTGACCGTCTGTTGTACCCATGGAATTAAAGCGATTTTCGTTTCCTTTTCACATGAATATACTACTTTCCACTACGGTTGATGATCTTTCGAAAAAAAGGAATTAGTCACGCTCATTCAGTATTCTGAATCCGCATACAGCCACAAAAATACTTCAGCTTGCATCAATCATCCTATAAACATCGTACGTGATGAATAGTTCGGTATCACACACTGTACATACAAATTTTGTCTCTTAGAATGCCGACACCTCCAATGTACTCAGACCTTGTCGAATTCACGCATGCTTCGGTTCGCGGCCAATAAAACTCCGACACGGAAATATCTTCACCGCCAGCTACTGTACAGAAAAAGTCCTTTTTCTGAATACCTACACAAACTGTGTAGTCCCTAATTGTTATCAACAAAAAATCCAACCCGTCTCTTAAAACTTTCTGCTATACACGACGGGCAATTCCATCGTTCCACATAATTCTGGAACATGTACAGTACATATCCTAACCGGTCCTTGGGTGGAAATAAGTTCTACTAGTGCAAAATTTGATTTTCTATAAATTTATATGCGTGAAAAACATCATTTTATCTATTCTGTTTAGTCGTTTTAGCACTCTGTATGCCGCCCCGTTTACATCATAAAGGAATGAATTTCAAAACAAAACTGCTCCTTACTAGAAATGACCTAACCGCCGACTGAGAAGAATTCCCCGTCTCAGTCGAAGAACACACGAAAATAAACACTAAACCCACCTGAACAAAATAGCTCTCTACTTGACTGATTGTTTCTATCCTGACAATTTGTGTTCACTTCAATTGAAGCTAGAAGATACCTCATTGCATCTCTTCCTCAGCCTAGCTACTTCTATATTCTGCCAAAAAAGCTCCGCAGATCAATACAAGTGCCATCGATTCTTCTAGATTATTCATAGATACCTCTCTTGGTCGCTACACGTGTCGCACCTCAGATCAGATACTAGCATCGAAATTCAATCACGCTACATTAAAATACACCGTGCTATTAAATCTACCAGTTCTACTACAACTACGGCTACTGTAATACTCTAGATCTTAATAACTACCAACTGTAATTTTCCATAGCGAGACAATAACGATCTGTACTGACCCCAACTCGATGCTGGATGAAGGTGCACCAACCGCAAATCGTGGTATTATTAATTGTTCTCACCTTACAAAACTATCAGCGTGTATATATATATTTATTACTGTGGCCAACAACGAGTCGTATCATATCGGATTAATGTGGACAATAACGAACCATATGGAATTAATGTGACCAGTAATGAATCTGGAAAGAGACCAACACAAATGAAGGGTTTACACTCAGTGTGTTAGTCGAGGGAATGCTAATTGATATTTGCTAGAGGAAGCGATATAAATTAGAGATATAAATAAACAAGTGAAGTGAGATGGATGAAATGAAGAGAATTTGACATCATCATCGATCGTGGAGCGACCGGGACTCATATTAGAAAAACGGGGGACTTAGTGCCCTATATTATTGCCGATAACTGGAGTGAGAGAAATCGGACTCAGAGACAGCAACGAAACGTTACCAATAACCGCTTTCGCTTTCTGCCGGCTATTTATTTTATCTCATTGACTCCCCTTGGGACAAGGCCCGTAATCGAGAAAAAAGATCTTTATGACCCTAAAGATTTGATTTATATGCTCGTCGAAATAAGATTCTTTCGTGAAGATTATGTTGGGGTTACCGGAGACGGAAGCGAACCAAAAGTGATGTGTCTAAAATGACAACACCTCTTAGATTATCGACCTTAAAGCCATCAGAACTGATATCACCTAAAGGTGACGACGTGGTAAAATTTCAGATATCATACGAACATTATAAATTACAAGTAGGTTAATCGAACGCTGGAATACAATTGGATTTCAGGGTAAAACCGGTAGTAATTATAGCAGGTAGAACTGTCAATTTACTTCTTTCATTGACTGAATTAGGTGAATTTGTCGAAGTAAGCGAAGTTGAAAGCGTTACCGAAACATTGGTAAAAATGGATCGATGAACAAAGCAGTTGTTCGATCAAAGATGCTGTAGCGCAGGTCAAGCATGCACTGAAAAGGGTGCGTCTAAAACGGGACACGAAATATCCCAAGGGTCAATACTGCAGTTTTTCACTGACGTAGTAAACAAACTGCGAAGAGGAAGGGTACATCATATGATAAAAGAAAACTTGAAGGTAATGATCATCCAGATCATGACCAAACTCGAACGACTAGCTGTAAAAAATTTTTATTATCGGACTACCGATTCTGGACGGAAGCAGGTAGAAAGGATATTTCTTTATCTGTCTGAAGGTAGCTAAAACAGTGATCGAAAGGGCAAAATATACCGTTCATAGGGAAAAGACGAAAAGAAACACAACCTTCCCAGAAAAATTAACACCCGGGCACAATCGGGATACACTCACCATTCGAAAAAGGAAAATGGTCACGACCATGTCTCAACCCACTATGCACCGAAATTTGTCTTCTATCTAAATGCGCTATTAATGATGAAGAAACTAAAACCAAACTCTTAAACGAGTACAGGAATAAAAGGAGAAGACCGAGTGATAGTGGTGGAAAATCGATAAAAGTTGAGAGTACCAAAGGTGGGACCTATCGACTACACTTACCGGGTGTAAGAACTTACTGTGGCATGGGAGATTATGTTGTGGACAACTCAGCGTTGCTGAAGAAACTCCTTGTGCTAATGACGAACAGGGGAGCGTGGATAAAAGAAGAGAAATTCGACGCACCAATCATACTCCGGGCAACGATCAAAATCCCATCCATATAGAATTTACGGCGTCTTTAAGCATTCTAATAGATATAATTGCCATCCCATGTGGACTTCTATCCTCCGGAATGTACGTTTTTGGGTGATAGACCAAGAAATGACGTACATACTATTGGTTAGGCCATTAGTTAAGTGCATTGGTTCGACCTGGATAAAACACTCCAGAAGGGCGAGGTGTTAATAATCTGACTAAACCAGTAGCCTCGGCTATGACCGACCTCGAAACATGTAGATAAATTGGAACAAGATCGATTCTCGTGAAATTGGATATGTGTCACGCTCATTGGCAAATACCGCTCGCTACCGTATCACAGGAAGCAATGTCTAATCAAACACCGATAGGTAATTACATGTTAGTACCTGTAAAATCCTATTTGGAGTGCACTCCAGATGGGATTTTACAGCACTCAACGGATGTTGGAATTCATTTCCAGTCAGTTATGTCAGAAGCATTACCATAAATCGTAGATGTGATGATTTAATGGTTAGATGATTTTTTACTTCATGCTACCGACGAGGGAAAACTGATACAATTAATCGAAACATTTTTCAACAAGTGCAAAACATTAAATTCCAAAATTCACTCCGAAAAATCCAAAATTTACAAATCAACTGTAAAAGTTTGTGGCAGATTGATTGCCAAAGATGGCATACAGTTCGATCCTCTTAATTTTAAATCTTTTCTTTCATGTACAGGTAGTGTATTTTGGTGAAGAACCTGCCTGCGAGTAGCGAGCGGCTTACAATGTCAGCCATGCAGAGCGTCTCCGAAACCTTAGGCTGAAGGGTGTATATGAAATGGGTTGTAAAACCCTTTGCAGCACGAAGGACTTCCGGCTTGTCTATTTCTATTAATCGAGAATTCCCCTTCGTAAGTGGGCGGCGTCACATTCTGACCGGCACAAAGAGCTTGCCAGACGAGAGATAGAAAACAACGACAACAACCCTGACCCAGTCGCTCCGGGTGCGACTCTGCGTATGCTCTGGGCAGTTGCGAAGTCGGAGCGGTATGACTTTGGGACGGTTGTTACCGAGCTCAACTCTCTGAAGTTGGTAGGGGAGGGACGCGTTTTTGAGAGGGGGCCACACGTACCTGTCACTCGTTCTGGGTACTTCAAGCCCCAATCTGATTCCTTCCTCTCCGAGCTAAGATCGAAGCACCGACGCTCCGCCAAGGAATGGGAATACGTTAAAGCAGCAGGGATGTGGACGGAATTAGCTTTGACTGCCATTGGAGTGGTCAAACAACATGATGAAGATTTACAAGCGATTGTTAGGAAATTGGTTCTTGCAGAAACTGCGCTAAAGACTGCTCTGTCGTCTATGAGGCGCCACTATTTTCGAGACATCAAAGATCAAGGCATTGAAGCTGCTAGTCGGATGTCCTTTCTAGTCGAACAAAATCACGATGCTGTTGTTCTTAGAGTCTTACTGAAGTGCGCTAGAAGCGCTCAGATCCAAGTTGGAGTTCGAAGCGGCCAAGAAATTGGCCAAGGCAAGGGTCGA
>JAULBU010009735.1:0-24674 GCA_032358235.1 Odonthalia washingtoniensis
ATGGTTTCATACTCTAATTCCAATTTCATGATCTTTTCATATTCTATTTACTAACTTTTGATTTATTCTTTATATTTATTACTATCGTTTTTATCAGTCTGCAGATCCATATGGTGCATCTCTTCACATATAACGGATGGATATGAGAATGAACAATATCGTTGTATATATATCATATAACATGATATTATAATATATACTTATTGGATGCGTTTTTTGGTCGTTGCTTATGGTGGTTCTCATTATTCTTTACTACGTTGTTTCTACTTCCTTTCAGTTTTCCCTGTCCCATACAATTTGTCATAGCTTTGATGTAATTATATATCGTATAAAACAATATATTAATATATACTTATTGGATGCGTTTCTTGGTCGTTGCTTATGGTGGTTCTCATTATTCTTTTACTACATAGTTTCTACGTTCTTTCACTTTTCCCTGTTCCATACAATTTGTCATAGCTCCATCTCTATCACGTCTTTTATTATTGCATTTTTTTGTTTTTGCACTTTTCTCTTACTTTTATCAAATTGTTCGATTTGTTATCGCATGATATCACAAATAATAAAAATATTAATATCGTGTATACCATATTTGGTATACATATATTGCAATGTATATTGCTATTATTCTATATATCATTCCCATATTCCATCATATCATTCCTATATATAACAGATATATACATCATGAGAGGCATTAACCATCCACTTTATCATTCATGAAATGGATGAGAAATGGATGAACCATTGACGATTGCATACGGCATATTAATTAATTGATGTAGTGTACATACACTAAAACTTTCAACACATGAATGTAGAAGTCCATGTGACTTACATAATAAACCACATTTTTTGCAGTATTATATGAAGTATTCATTCAACGTCTCTTACACAATGTGTAGTTACGAGCCTAGATTACATACAAAAAAATCTCCTGTGTATGAAAGAAAATTTCAATGATACATTGGTGTAATTTTCCAAATAATGTATGTTGGCCCGGACTATTTCTTGCATTTATTCTCCGTCATCCGTAAGTAAATTACTATGCCTCACACATTAAAAAATACAGTATCTGTATGCCATAGTTAATGCTCCATACCATTTATCTCCAAATTGTGTAGATTTTTCCTTCAGTTACCATCCGTAACCATGCAAACACTGTAGGTTTCTGTATGCAACCTACAAGGACCCCCAATATCCACATGTCCTAGTAGATGTCACATCTACCCCAAAACTATGCCTCTTGAATGGAGGAATTCAGTTCCGGAAACACAGACGCCTGTCATGTTATGGTACAATGACAGGCTGTCCGACAGTCTTTGGCAGTCGGGAACATACTCCATTCCCTTTTTATCTACGCGAAGGCCCAAGGACGGCCTGGTCGTGGGGTACACGGTGGTGAACGAAGACCTGGAGGGCCGGGAACACATTAATAAATAAATGTTCTACATTTCAACTGCATATCGCCCTACTAATTTCGAATGGACATGTAATGGAAAGACTGAGATTTTAATCCTCATGTAAATGTGAATGGCTCCCTTTCAGCTCGTCAATGTAGGCATCCATGACGTACAGTAATTGAATTGCTGGTGGATTTAGTGCACTCCTCTCCGATATTTTTTTATTGCTGGCGGTCATACAAGTACCACTGTAATCACTGTCTTTATAAAATTGGATTAAAAAGTTGTGACAGAAATGACCGAAATTGGAGCCCACATTATTTTTTAAGATTAATTGTCACAACTGCACGTAACTACAAAACACTGAATGCCTGGCCTTCATAAAATTTCCAGTTTTTGACAATATGAATGCCCGGGGAAAAACGAGGATGTTTGAATGTCCATTCTACGAATGGCCCAATGCGGACGTTCATATTGGTAAAATAAATAAATGGTTCCCTGGCACATCCATACAAATGCCCCACTTGGAAGTAGTCATTCATTCCTGGAAACACAGAAGTCATTCTGAGAATATAACATTCCAATAGCCAGTTTAATCCATTACGATGTGATCAACCATATATTACGATTACTACAACACAACGAGGACAATTCGTACAAATAATGCTTGAACAAATTACCACACTCACCTACCCATATATGATTGTTCCTCACAATCATGCACGGGTAGGTGGGGGGTAATCACTGTGGAAAGGGATGCATCTGTAGTGTAGGTGCCTCAGCTTTCACAGTGAAATATATCGTGAGGTAACCTATTTCCTACCCTTTCACACTTGAAGTGCGCAAGGGTAGGAAATAGGTTACGTTCTACCCGTCCCCAAGTTGAGAAAGAGAAAAACTAATAACCAATAACTAAATCTAACAAGTCATTGCAACAATTCATTCTACGAAAGTAAGAAAATGTAGATACACATTTACGACCCCTCGAGGGCCAGGAAGTCATGTTATTCTTCCAAACCTCCACAACATCGCAAAAGATTTCCTCCCTTTCCATACTTAGGGAAGACAAAAGGTAACAACTAAAAAGGTAACAGCTAATATCTAATAACGCAAAACGATTTCTTACCTTTCCGCACTTTGTGAGTATCGTCTGTGTTTTCGGGAATGAATGCCTACTTAAAGAGATGAATGGGAGTGGATTTACACGGGAACCATTCATAAATTTTGGCCATATGAAAGCAAGGATTGAGCCAATCGTATGTTGGACACTCAAACATCGTAGTTTTTTCCCGGGGCATTCATATTGTCAAAAACTGGTAATTCTATGATGACTGGGCATTCAGTGTTTTGTGGTTACATGCAGTTGCGACAGTTAATCATAAAAAATAATGTGGGGCCCAATTTCGGTCATTACTGTCACAACGTTTTAATCCAATTTAATGAAGACAGTGATTACAGTAGTGCGTGTATGACCGTCAGCAATACAAAACTATTAGAGAGGACTGCAGGAAATCCACCAGCAATGCAATTTCTGTACGTTATGAATGCCTACATTGAAGAGCTGAAAGAGACGCATTCACATTTACGTGAGATATCATATACGTAACGTGGCCGTTAGATGATTTTAATGGACACTTTCACATTAATGATGCACACTAGGCAATTGGAATCAATGAGAAATGGAAGAGATTTTAAAAGGATATGATTTCAAGTATCAAACGACGTGGTGACAACTTGGATATGTATGGAACATGTTCAAGTTGTCAACACGTCGTTGGGCAATTTATAAAAACCCTTTCACTAGTTGAGATAACTTTTACGATAATTTGAAGAGATGAAAGGTTTTCATAACAATAATATTTAAGGTACATCCAATGGTTGAAAAATGTCTATTTAAGGGAAGCTTTGCATCAGTTCTCGTAAAATTTTGTCCCCCTTCCCTTTCCATGCAAAGCATTCTGGTAACTACCATAGCTTAGTTATTAGTTATTAGTTTTTTAGTTGTTAGTTTTTGAATTATCTAAGTGTGGAAAGGTGGGATATCGTTTGCGATCTTGTGAAGGTTGTGAAGCATACCATGACTTCCTGGTCCTCGCGGGTTTGTAAAAGATTATCTACTTTTTCATATTTAGTTGTTAGTGTTTGTTTCCCCAAGTATGGACAGGTCGGAAATCATTGCGATCTTGTGGAGGTTGGGAAGCATAACATGACTTCCTGGTCCTTGCGGGGTCGTAAATGGTCATGTTCTTTTTTATATTTTGGTAGAATGAATTGTTGCAATTACTTGATAGATATAGTTACTAGTTGTTAATTTTTCTCTTCCCCAACTTGGGGAAGGGGAAAACGCAACCTATATCCTACTATGTGCACTTCAAGTGTGGAATGGTAGGAAGTAGGTTACGTTACGATATAGCTCGCTATGAAAAAGGAGGTACCTGTACTACAGATGAATCCGTCTCCACAGTGATTACCCCCACCTACCCATACATGATAATGTATGGGTAGGTGAGTGGGGTGATTTTTTCAAGCATTATTTGTACGAATTGTTCATGTTGTTTGCAGTAATCGCAAAGTCTGGTTGCTCACATTGTAATGTATCAAACTGGCTATTGGAATGTTATATTCTCAGAATGAAAGCCTGTCACCGAAATGTAACATGACAGACTGCCATTCTGAAACATTTGACAAGTAATAAAGTAAATGTTATATTCTTAGAATCTAACGTATATATTACTACTTGTACCATGAGTGGATGTCATGACATTGACTGTGTATAGTGAAATAATTTATATTAGTTTACTGATTTTAGTTATAGTGACAATTGTTTAATGTAGTGTACATAAAAATAGACAATCTTAAGATGAAATTAGGGGAAATAAGAATAAAAGAACTAGATATTTTTAACGTGATGAACATGATTAGGATCGTCATCAATGAAAAGTTCTTTATACAAGTTTCTTATTTTTGAATTGTGGACAAAATGAACTAGTTGAAGACCTTTTCGAAATGAAATAGGTGTTGATGGAAGGGCATAGGTGCACCAAAATTCTAGAATGAGATATGTATGATAAATCTAAAATTGCAAAGCTGGAAAGGAAATAAAATAACTAATCGGATTCAACATGATGAGCATGGTCCTCACCGTAATCAACGAAAAATTTCTCCACTCCTTGCAATAGGAAATAAAATTCTAAGCTCTAAAGTATGTACGAAGTTACTGCTTCATCAGTTCTCAACTTCCTATTTTGCACGAACATGAAATTCTGTACCCTTAGATTCTTGGCTCTTCCCGTACGGGATGATTTATCATCGGGGAGATAGTTTCAATAGTTAATATACCTTGTAACACACCAAGGAGTAGTAACGATCCAACATCTTTTCCATGTACCATTGGCGGCTGTAAATATATGCGTAAAATTTGCAGCGTACTTGAGGAACTGGTTTTTCGTTACAGAAAGGCAACCCTCTCCATATGATTTCGCAATAGAACTGCTGCCACCTAAATTTCCATAAACGAATGTCCCATAGTGGTAGCTGACAATGGAACCTTCAGCGAACGGTCTCTACGCGGAAACCCCTGAACCAGCCTTTTCGTGTTTGATCGTTGATGGCTGAAATTTCAGTCCCAAAGCACCGGATTCCATTGCACGAAAAGCCTCTTTTGGTATTCTATCAAGAGAGAGATTCCATGACATTTTACACTTATTTCACGGTATTGCGGTACTGTTGTTGTATAGTTTAGGATCGCTGACGAACTGTAAAATGAAGTGGCGCAGATATTTCGGGAAAGTCTGAACCATGGGAACTCCAGCGGGAATATCCCATACGTCGATTCTTCTTTTGACCGCAATTAAATCCAATTATCTTAGTAATACTGTGAAATGAAGCCTGTCTTGATCCCTACCGTCAATATATGAATTGGGGTTCAGTAATTGACGAGCGAAGAGTGCTGCAACTAAGGGAGTCCTGGTAAGCTCTAAAAATTTATCATCTTATCACAACCAACAAATTTTCTGTGCTTACGAAGAGGCATACATGACATTTCCACAGAAAATGTACCTGCGCAAGGATCCACAACCAAATCGCCTGGTTGTGTAAACTTCTCGATGAGATCCATCATCAGTTGTCTTGATTTTTGATCCGGTCGTAGCATTTCCCGTGGACCCATGTTTTTAGTGTGTGACGATAGGTAGATTTTTTGCTGTTAAGGACTTTGGGAAAGTTGTTCATTTCGTTACAAGGCTCCGGATGAACACTGTGTATTGTACCTAGACGTGTGTAGTTAATTTTCCCCATTGCATATTTAAAAACCATACCATTCTTCCAGAGATGCACTGCTTGTTCAACTACAGAGAGATGAGACAATATTTGTAACCTGGGATCCGAATATACATTAATCTCTTTTTTTTGTGTAATGGAGTGGAATTTCTTCCACTATGAACACTGCTCCTTCTAGTTCATCTTCTTCATAGTCATCATCAGTGTCATTTGCTCCGTTTACCTTGACCTATTTTCCAAATTCTGGTGACTGGAAGAGGTCAGCTCAACTTGAAAACTGCAATGAGGAGCAAAACATGTGGGCATGACTCTTGTCGGACATAACCTTTCAACAGAAGGTCACGAAATATGCCATGTATTCATGATTGAATTGATCGTGATCTGAGTTTGCACGTTCTTGATCGAACCTCGTGTTGTACGGAGGGTCAGTGAGAGTTAGATCGGCCCTCTGTTTAATGTACTCACCGTCGAGGTTCTGATGAAAATCCACAAGATCATGGAACCCGCAGTCGTAGCAAGAAAATGATTTCTCCATTGATTTTCTCAACTCGTCCAAAGCATGTTGTCCAGCTTGTGATAGATTGTTGGAAGTTACTGGTTCAAGCTTATTCTCATCTTTCACGTTCGCTCCGTCATCGGAATTATCTGACTGTAGTGGTGAAGGCACCTCTGATTCAGTAACATTACCAGTTACTTTTAATTTTTTTGGTATTCGTTCCAAATCTTTAAAGATGGGAGGTCGTACTCGCTTTTCTGTATATTCTGTTGCTTTTGTCTACAGTATTGCAAACGGTCACATTTTTGAAGGCATTGATGATGTATTAGACTGTAACGTCTCAGTTGCATTGTCAGGCACTTCAATTACCGCAGATGTGCAACCTCTGGAACGTCGATGTTTAATGCTGTTAAGAAGGATTCTGGGATAGTTGCAAAGCATTGAGGTAGTTCTGAACTGTGTTATTTGCAGGTGAATGGTTGCATGAACAGGGCTGTTTCCATATTGAAATCCTATTCGTACATCGAAACGTTGACGAGGATGTCTCGCAGTCTTGTAAAAAAATCTGTTGTGATGTATTGGTAGGCCTGGTCATCTTGTTTTATGCGGTTCCAAGCTATAGGGCATACCAAATCTTGTTCAATGACATGGCCACAATCTTCTGTGAAAGGCATCGTTTTGAGTTAAAAGGGTGAAATCATCAATCCCGGACGAAATTGATACGAAAGTTGATGTTGGATATTCGTAGTAAATATACGGAGAAAACATTGTATTAACCAGTGATATGTTCAATGATTTTGAAAGTCGATCTCAAGCTTTAAAAAGTCTTTGACAGACGAACCCAATCCTCGTACCGGTGAAGTGTGTAATGGCCACCAATTTATTTGTTTTGTAGCCCGGAAGAAGATTAGATAGAAGAGTAACACTATGGAAGTATAGCATACACTCAAACGTTGATGGCGTTGACTTGTTGATTGGATTCTTCCTTGGAAGTTTAGATGTTGATTGGATGATCATGTGAAAGAATGCTGGGCCGACCAAGAAGCCTGTTGATGTCTTCATTCTGTCGAATAAGTTGTTGAACATTTCGAGTATTCGGCCATCTCAGCATTCGAATATGTGGATAACAAGGGCTGCACGAGCAAATTACCTAATCTGCTGGGTCCCCATCTCTGCAAGAACCTTATCACCATCAGCTCCAGCCGACTTGAATACGGAAGAAGTCAATGTCTTCTTTCTGTTTTTTGCTTTATCTTCAAATCTTTTTGTAATATGCTTGCATGTTGCGTCATCACTTGACCGAACGCACTTCAGATATCCTTAAAAGTCTAAATTCTTGTAGTTGAACTTAAACTTGAATATATTTGATTCGAAACTCTGTAGGAAAGCGAAGAGAAGAAATCGTGTGAATTCGGGATCCGTTGACGATGATAGGTCAGATTTTGCAGAGGACATTTTTGTTGACGACAACTTGTTGAACACAGATTAGAGACCGAAAATTGAAAATTGAATGGATGAAGTTAAAAATTGTAATGACCAATTTGCTTGAAGTAAAGTTGAACGAAGAAGGATATATTTTTGGTAAGATCCCTGTTCGATGCTTCTTTAAATGTTTGAACGAAAGATACGAAAAAAGGTCATATCCGAATATGCGTCAAATTACTTCTCAGTTATTGGGAAAGCAGGTGACGGAAGTGGAAGTAATGATGGATGATCGGGCATCGTCGTTGAGAAAGCAGGTGATGGAAGTGGAACAAATGATGGATGATCGGGCGTCGTCGTTGAGGTAGGCGGTCGTGTACAACCGCATATGGGGATGTAAAAAAACAATGAAAAGATAATTTGTAATCATTTTCTTATTAAAAAAATGAAAAATTCCCAACTCTATATAGAGTTGGAAATCGTGCAAAAAATTAGTTATTAAACTTTTCGATGCAAAAAATTAAATAACTAATTTTTTTTCAAAAATCCCAACTCCATATGGAGTTGGGATTTTCGGAAATTTGTGTAACGGAGACGGTCGTGAAAAAATAATGTATAAATATTGGAATAGCTTACACCTGGAATTTTCGATGCGCAGGCACCAGGCACCCCATCCCACGTAGTAAATGGAACGGGGTGTGGTTGTTACTGTAACAGCATAGTATGCCGTTATAGTAACACCCATACGGCTATACTGTAGTCATAAAAAGCATAAAAATTTACGTTATCACAACAACCGAAAAATCGAGACGAGTCATATATATATATATATATATATAACGAGTCTAGTATATATCGTACGGCAATGTAGTCAACTTTCAAAGTTACTCAACACTCAAGTGATCCGCTCTCAACTGTTCACAAACGGCGTTATCATCCTTATATTAGTCAAACAAGTTCAATTTTTGCTTTCATCCATCACAAAAAGCGACACAGAAGGAAATTCAATAAGAAATGGCATCAAGAACAACCCGTCCATCCATAGCACCGAAAAGGCTTATGCATGTTAGTCTCAGCGTGAACGGAGAAAAACCGTTTCATCAAACAGTTCTTCGACCTGAGTTTGGAGACGGTAAGTCTATGAGGGGTATTTTTCCGCATGTCCTTGTTCATCTGTACTGTCCAAATTCTCAACATACTAACACGTACAACAAAAGTGGCGGAGAAGAATTGGATGTGCAACCAGTTCTTGTTGGTACTGCAGTTGTCAGAGGGGTTCCGGATGGTTCGAGAGGAAATGTTGTTGGGAAATGGCAAGGGGGACGTCATGATGACAATTTGAATAGGATTATTGTAGAGGATGTGAAAATAGCCACATATTATAGGAACACCGCATATAATTATGTTTTGCCCAATCCGGGGCAGGAAAATCCAAAGGTTTTGGGTGACATTCTTGAAAACTTTGCAATCTACGCATGGGACAGTCAAGCCATGAAAGTCATTTAGATTCAAGAACACGGTGCTGACGATGATGAACAAGATAGTCCTTTGACGCTGAAGGACTTTCATGTCAACAATTACCACACAATAGAAATTTGGGTCAGAGTGAATCAGGTGAGAACTGTGAAGAATCCACTGCGGGACGTGAGTAATGATAATCGTGATGAATTTGTGAGATCCTTTCAAGATGAGCAATATCAGGTTGGATTTGGAATGATCTCAGTCACATTTGAGAAAGAAGATATCAGCCGTGGTCTATATACAAATATATCGGAATTATGCGATATAGTCGAGGGGGGCCTGAATTAAAGAACTGTAAATCTGTAGTTGTGGTGGACGATCGCCATCGTATGGCAACACTATACATACTAAGCAGTAGGATGGATGCAGAAGTGAACTGGACGAAGGGTCACATCCGAGAGGCTATGTTGGTAAGGAAATATAGTCAAGTCATGATTTCTTTGGAGGTTATCATTCTAAGTCGAACGAGAAATATATCTTCATCAAAAACAAGAAAGGTCTCGTCATTCATCGACCTGATGAGCATCGTAATTCGATATGCCTATGCATTCAGTGACGAGTACAAGAATTCCTTTGAAGATTCTCGGGTAAATGATATTGCGCAGGACATGGAAAGGACAAATTTCCTGGATATGAAAAGCACATCGACGTATGAACGTTATGCACGTGTTGCAAAAATGTTGTGCAGGTTCAAGAGTGCAATGACCCGAATCAATACAATCAAACAGTTTGCTGCCAGCCAAGAATCTAGAAAGGGTGGTATTACGTACTTGGACAGTCGTATTCTCTTATACGGAACAGGGGAGGATATACTGCTGCTTTTGGATGGTGTCGAAGCTTACTTCGTAAACCGCAGTAAAGGTATGTTTCATGAAAATATATTCTACCGCATTGGTAATTCGTTTCTAGAAGCAATGCAAGAGTTGTTTGACCAAATAAATGTTGGAGGATATCACCTGGAAGAAGAAAAAATTCCAAAAACAAAGAAGGAAATGATGGAAGTGGTAATTCCGGAAAAATCAGGAATGCAATCCATCCACAGCATATTTTGCAATCACCTCAAGCTATTCGAGTATTTCCAAGGGAACAAGTCCGAAAAATTGGTGACTTTTGCGGCCTCACGACTTGATAGACGTGCGAAGAAAATGTGGAGTTACTTTTTCAGAGAAGAAGAGGACAATGCAAAAGGTAAGGAAGGCAATGCTAAGAACAATGTTTTTGGAATGGAGCTGCATGGAGGACGTGAAATCACAACAAGAGGAAGAAAGCGGAAGCAACGCGAACCCATTGGTGTCGACAATGATGATGACAGCAAACCGCCTGCGAAATCCGCATCGAAGAAGACTTCAACAGAACCGCAAGAAAAGAAGATTGGAAAGAAGACTATATTGAAAGAAATTTTCTCGCCGAGAAATGTCAAGAACGCAACGGAAGACATTGGAAAATCTGTATCAACAAAAAGGGCGAACACTTGGTCTGAGTCCATGCCGGCTCGAAAACAGCAGGAGAGTATCGCAGCATTTTACAACGGCCCGCCTCCGTGGCTACACCCAGCTGGATGTAGCCTCCGGAATCGAATTATGTTTGCACGTTGTAGAGATGTAGTGACAATAAAGCACATGTTGCTGCATCGAAGACCCCACCTTCCACATGGATGGGATAATATTGAAAATTCGGGGAAGATACTTGAATCCAACAGGACATCTGTAGCTTCGTTGAGGGTTCCAAGTTCTTCTACGAGCAGTGAATCGAGAGTCATTGACGATACGAAGACATTGTTGAGATCGGCGTCAATACCAGAACATCATCGGCTCATATCTTTTTCAATCATAATCAGATATTGGAACTCAAAAATTTGGCATGGACGTAGGTTGCATACAAGCAGTTACAATTCATGGAATTTGCTTCCAATTATCCGGACGATGATATATGGATACAGGCGACGAACGATGACAACTCGGGTTACGGAATAGCGTTTTTTGCCAGAAAAAACAACATTTGGACAGTGATGGGTATTGCATTCTGGATGGTATGTCGGATCTATTCAATCTCGAAGCAGAGTTGAGAAAGGCCTGTGTGACTGCGTTTAACGAAGAAAGGTCATCTCCGACACAAACAATTGCAGAATTATTCAATGAGATTGAGACATGGTTTCCAGGAGAACAAGCGTTGATAAATGAATCGAATAGGGATAATTGGAGTCCGATAATAAAAACTGGAGAGTCTGGATAATACGAAGAAGATAGTAACAAAGAGGCTGGGCGTTACTCCAGTAAAAGAAAATTATTGGAGAATATATTTGAACCTCATCGAGAAAACGTTTGGCTGGCCGGGAGGCGCGCAGAACTAGACTTATGGATTGGTTGGATGTGTGCTTTGCTGGATGATGGTAGATAATCAATGTACGCGGTGGACTGAAATTTCGAATGGAGGAGGACGTTTCCTTCTTGTAAGGAAGGAATGCTCACCACAACACGGCCATAATGATGTCGACGTGAGAGAGATCGCATCCCCTGAATATTTCCCGATTGCAACAGCTACCGAACCGGTCTTTCTATGTATAGCGCCAGGATCCTACTGATATGTCCATTTAAGCGATAATGAAAAGAACGAATTGCAATTTGTTTGCAAATGGAACTAATTGGAATTCCGCCTCAATCTATTTTTATTGGGCATGGATATGTGCAACACGCTGGAGTAGGATGGAACGGTACACACATTGCCTTATATATCATATGTACGTAATCCCTGAGGGAAGTAACTTGAGAGACGCAATTTCATATGCGTATGGTCGGTCGTTCAGATGAAGAGGTGACATCAATTCTTCAAACATATCGCAACATTCAAGTAGTCCGTCTTAACGTGGACAATTACGATAAAAATCCCGATGAGATAAGCAATGATGACGATGGAGATTTTCAAGATTGGCTCGTGAGAGAGGCTGATGAGCTACAGTTGGGTTAGTTATCCGTCTAGAATAATACAATTTTGCTTAGCTCTTCTTATAAACAATCCCTGACCTTAAAAATTTAATAAAATAAGTAATGACTACTTCTTGTACTACTTCTTTCCTTTAAATAGCATGCCCATCCATGTATTTTCAATGTCTCCAGCCTGTAAAACTAAATTCTTCCGTATTGGCCATGATCATCGAAACAAATTTAACATATTTTGAAAAAAACTCCAAACACTGTTTGGAGATGTGGCACATAACACATATGTATTTTTCCGATTATTATACATATGTTGAACATGTTGAAATAATGTTTACTTTTTTGCTGCTAAAGATACAAACTCCATGTCGAGTCTATATTTTTGCAAAAAATTTAATATATATTTTTTTGCAAAATTCCCAACTTCACATAGAGTTTATATCTCCGAAACTAATATTCATAAAATTTTAAAACACGGATATACTTACACGTACAACTCTCTCCAGTCTGTAATGAAAATCTACTCCTCTTATGTTTCCATCATGCCTAATTTGTGCTCTTTTACAACTTATACGACGAGCACCATAACACTGTCATCAGATGTGTTTTCGTTGGATACTTCAACGGATATTTATGAAAATAATGGTAACCAAACATTTGGTATGTAAAACCCGGTATTGCACCTATTCCACAGACGTAATGACGGATTACAAACAACATTCAACATTATGCAAGTACAACAACAAACGCCGTTTAGACCATCATGCATATGATGTGCAACAATTACAACATCACGCAATTATTGACAAAGAAGATGACATACTTCAGGATATATAGGTATGGTATGAACCACACATACCGACACGAACAAATGAGGAATCATTATCATTATGGCATGAAAAAAAGAATACAACACAATGTCCCGTTGAAGACATTGAGGTGAAAGTTGCAGTTGTTCATTTGGTACGCTTATCGGATGAATTGGTAGGGATGCTGTACAGACTGTTATTAAATTGATTCACACATACAAATTCAAACCACACGTAGTTAGTTAACACATAACATATTTGGAAAGAGTTTATGGCAATTGTTGAGGGCTCGATTGATCAGAGTTTAATCCATGACGGATTTCAAAAAATTGAGGTACCATATAAAATAGCGTCGGACGATAAGTGGAATTCTTTTTTGTACAGAAAAGATATCATTGAAGTGTTACGTGGCCAATCGGAATTAGCGAATGATAACGAGGTCATGTTTAGACCTTGCTTCAATGAACAAAATAGTGACTTCGTTAACAATCCTCTCCAGTAGGAATTATTCGCAGAGTTATACATGTATATAAGATCCCAGATCATGAGTAGTGAAAATTGTACAATACAATGGAATCAAAGCAGGGACACAATGCCGGAGTCATTCATAGGACTGTTGCAGATATATACAGATAAAATTGCGACAACCTTGAAGTCACAATCGTTGGTAGGATATCCAATACATGTCTCGTTTCTCAACGTCCCTGTGCAGTTAAGACGTTTCCTCATAGACCACGGATATACTTTGGTTGGTTCTCTTCCAGTTAGATGGCAAGGGTCACATTTAGACCCCAACGACTGTGACGACCATATCGTCATTGACGATGACGCACCACAGACTTCTTCTTCAAGGGGGAGAGATGATAAAATGATTTCTTTACCTAAAGAAATGGATATGGTTCTTTCTCCATTAATGGAAAGGTCACTTGCCGGCTTTTTACTGTGCACACGTGAAAAGATAACATGGAATTGCTTCCCTGTCATAGTTAAATACTGTTTTGATATACCCGAAAGCAAAGACATGTCAGGTGTTTTACATAACTTCACTCTGACACGTACCTGTGTAAGATGTTTAGGAACATCAACAGATTTTAAGACTGGTGTTAGAGCTGCTCCAAAACATGTAAACACTATAAAATGTAGAAAGGGTGACTTTATGGAAATATTGAAAGCAGAAACTACAATGTCATCTACAGCACGTAAAAGAATTCTGGTAAAAGAAGCACAAAAATTATTTCAAGATATGTCAACAGCGCAATGGGTCTCCTTCTTAGAATCTGCCAGTACTAAACACCCACAGCTAGTTGTTCCCTGTATTTTTTCAATGTTCACGTATGATCCATTGCACAACCTTCATTCAGGAACCTCAAGGGCAATCAAAACATGTTTTATGACATATATCTCCAGCTCCAACGTATTCATTCTCTGCTTGGACAAGAAGAGGCACGGTAAACGATTTAGATCATGTATCACAGCTTTGTTAAGCGTTTGTAATTTACTTCTCTCTGCAATAGAAAATCTGTTCACTGCACTGGGTTTCCATGTTGAATTTTCAACAAAGGAGAAGTCACAGCAACGTCATGCGTTCTTTTCAAACAATTCAATACGAGTAATGTTAGAAGGTAAGGATTTTGAATGTTTGGATATGGTTTTCCCTTTAGTGGAAGAATATATCGACAGAGTAACTGGTTACCAAGAACAATCACCTATTACTGATATCTGCACAAGCTACACAACTTTAATGCAAGTTCTCCTATACGACAATACATTTCTCTGTTGGCCGAGAGAAATGATTGTGGATATTTCTGACAGGATTATGCTTCTCAAGTAAAAGTGCTAACCCACTTTTGATAATCACTGCGAACATGGAATCCATACATTAAAATTTCATTTACTAGACCACGTTGTTGAAGACCTATCGAAGTTCTGGAGTTTTAATATATTACATGCGTCTCCATACGAGCACTTAAATACATTCTTAAAGCAATATTACAGGTCTACTTCGAAAAGAATTGCAATTCGGATGAATGAAACCGTTAAAAACATGATACCAACCATTTCTACATTACAACAAAGTTCACATCATGAATGAAATGCAGATTAAACGTCATCAATACCAAAACATCAACCGGATCAGAAACTGTAACAACACATAGTCAACAGTCATATTAATATTTGGTACGCGACGGCGTTTCTGTTACATTGGTTCAGATTGATGCTATCAGAAACAAATCTAACTTTTGTAACGAAGGATCAGAAAACATTCTTACTCCTGTATTGAAAACACTATTCCGTACCAGTCTAACTGTTTTCACGGAAGTCATTAGGATCTATTTTCAAGATAATGATATCTTTTTAGCAGATGCCGAAATCGATGTTACTTTCCTGAAGTCTGGCTACATCATAGGTATCCCCTTACATACATTGCAACTGTATAAACATTCTACAAATACTGTAAATTATAGTCCTACTCTGCAACACTTCCGGAAAATACAACGTATTTTTTCAACCACACAATTCGGTCCGAGTAAGAAGAGAAGAAGTAGTTTCGTCATTATTAAAGGAGGTGGGGAAAACAGTCCTTTTTAATATATAGCAAAAGTCCTTCTTCTATTTCGTATGAATCTTTCGACTAATATGGAAAAGAAAGAAATGGCTTTTGTACAATATATGGAATTCACTCTATCAATCGACAATGTATATAAAATTCTGAACTGCCTATGATTTCGTTAGTATAAATCAGATGAAATCGACTACACCCAGTCTGACACCGAGAATGCATCGGTTGACGATATTTTGGGGACAGGAGAGTGGTATGATATCATATATTTCAACACAATATGTTCATCTGTACATGTGTTGCGGTCAAATTTTGGAATTGATCATTTCACTGAACAGATCACATGGCCACGGCAATGATTTTACATCAATCGACTCTACAGGGAAATGGATTCATTGAAATTGGTTGAAAGAAATATTGCTGAAGATGACGACCCCACATTACATGTCGGCGTATGTATACTTCATTCAAAATTACACGGTCTGTGCTTCTTCATTTCATTCTTTACTTCCGTTCTCTTCTATGCTTTCGTCCCCGTCAAATAATGTACTTCTTACAGGTCCTTCAATAAATTCTTTCCCAACCTTTTACACACTCTTCCAATCACTCGCTATTTCGGCAATAAAAAAGCCATGAATAATTCCACACTGTAAACCAATGTATTTACGAAACCGTTCAGCTTGTACGGAAATTAAATGTTTTCTCGGCCTTGTCGTTGTAAATATTATTGTGACTTCACGTTCCATTTATCTGAAACGGTTTCTCCTCCGCCAACTTCGCATTTCGGTACTTCAACTTCATCCGGTTCCCATGATTCTAAAAATTTGCTTATTTTGCCAACCAACTGTTCAGTTGCAAGTTTTAGATAATTCGAAAACATTTCGTTAAACTATTTCTGAAGTCCACCACCGCGATACTCTTTTATAATCAAAAGGGTAACGTTAACACAGCTGTTTATCCATGCATGTACAACCAGGAATACTCATTATAGTTCCTTCTACAGTGTCCTCTTCCAAGGTCTCAGGTATATATCCCAATGAAATCATGAAACACTGCAGGACAGATTTCATTCCTGAACAAATTCAATTTTCCTCATCGTCCCCCGCTTCATCACGTACAATTTCGCGCTGATTCCCCCTATTATGCACTTGTTTATCACAAATATTCGCTGTCCGCCACCAAGACATGTCCAGAACACGAAATCTATTCGCTTTCAATAGTTTTCTTTTGGCAGTAGCTATTTCCTTTTCCCTTTTTTCTGTTGCTCCAAGTTTTTTCAAATTGAATCGATACAGTAGTGAACCATAGCCAAGTAATTCAAAAATCTGTCCTTTGCAGCTCTTTTCCTTTCACTGCAGAAGTCCGATAGTAACTGTCTCAGAGGTCCCTCCAATGTACCAACTTTACAAAACGCATCAACAACGGAATTTCTCGATTCTTCAGACGAATATATTTGTACGCGTTTCTATGTTGACCGTTCCTTTTTAAGTAACGAACATATAATATCTCTCTCGGAATTTATGGAGGGGACATATAAATTGTTACCGCTACAAAAAAAGTGTGCGGTGTTGGTACTATGATGGTTCCGCCGAACAATTTAATTCCATTCTCAGTTACAATTTCACCTCGCTTCGTCCAGTTCCTTACATTGTCATCACAACATGGGTCTAATTCAGAGGTTTCATTACTTCCCCACTTCAGCATTCTCTGGTCAACTGCCAGTCCAACACCCAAATATTTCGTAGATACTTGTTTTATCAGCCAACCAACATACTTTCCACGATTCTTGTTGTTTTCGGACATATTTTTCAGAAGACACTGATTAAATAACTCTAAACTTTGTACCATTCCTCTCAGTTCAATAATTTTACAATCAATTCTGATCACTTCGGATTCAAGATACTCGATTGATACATCTTTACTCAACGCTTCTCGTCCTTTTTCATTCGCTGAAACCTTTTACTTATTCATCAAAAATGTTAGTCTTGACTTCTCCGCCGTTAATTGTCGAACCTCTTCCTGCAGCTTCCGAAACGCTTCCATATTTACTTCCATTTATACACTTCCAAAGTTGTTGATGGAACAATTAACTTCTCATTGTTGTCATAATTTTGTGAGCCAATTCCTATTATAATTTCCAAGTATCGATTCGTCGTTTTCGGTAGTATATTTGTTCTCTACATCACTATTTACTGAACATTCTTTTGTCTCAATTCTTCTCGGTCTTAATATACTAACTCTTCCACTTCCACGAATACCACGGAGCCTACCTCTTCCACGTTCACGAGGTGCCACTCGTCGTTCTATAGACAAGTTTGGACTTCGTTCACGTAATGATTCATCTCCACCATCACTGTCGGGTGTGCAGATCCTGGCCGCCTTCAATGGGGGTTACACAGATCTCAATGTCGACTCAGTTGGCCTTTGCGAAAGATGTCTCACTATCCCTCTATTCAACATTGATGTTTTCCGTTTAGGAAATGATGCACAAGCACTTGACAGTCAACATTCTTTCTTACTGCAGTTTTCATACAAGTCCACACTAAAGTTTCAAACAGTATCATACTATGGTAACCGTTACATGATGTAACGGTTACCATAGTAATTCTGTACAGTAGTTCACCGTTTCACATTTTTCCAAGCCTTCCAACTGCACATGGAGTTGCACCTATTCTGACCGTATGTGGCCAGCCTACTTCTCGCTTGCTTTAATATCACTCATTCCTCATACTGAACGCTGCGGTGGACACTACAAAAAACATATTTTGATATTTCAGGATAACTGCACATGTCAGTTTTCTGCATTGTTCACTATTTCTTTATATATTTGTATTTTAGTTTTAAGTGGTTTCTCTCCAATGCGTCAATCCGCCGGACCCGTCTCTAGCAGTTCCTTTCGTACACTATTTCCGGTTCCATTCGTCACGACTTACCTCGCGATTCATTTAGACATTACAAAAAAGAACTGTATACGAAAAATAAAATATATATCAATAGTTTCCTGGTACATCCATACATCATTCTCCAACCCTTCTCAACCTCTGTGTGATCATCGTTATTCAACGTCGTTTCCGGATGGAATCCGCATATGATTATGACCATGTCATAATACAGTCACCATCATTTCCCTTCCAATCCGATATCTACTCATCATTCCCCCTACACTATTCAAAGTCCTCCCTGCATTTGACTTCGTGTTATGTTGACGACTCTATTCATTTAAAATTCGACGGAGCCAAGTCATTTGAGCTCATTGATGGTCTTCTCGTTGACAAACGTATGAATTCTGGTACACTAGTTCTTTTTCAAGTAATCAAAGACCTCCAGAGAGAAAAGGTCGGAGTTCTTCCAGGTAATGATATTTATAACAACAGTCTTTCCAAATGAAAACTTCCTCGAAATTAATTTGTACTAATCTCCTTTACCCTTACAAAATATTCTCTTGACCACACGGTTCATTGCGTCCGTAGTGTTTTGAACTTTGACCTATTGTCCATTAAAAATTAAATGTTTAGTATAATCAATGTGTGTCATTTCAATGAAATTAGTCTCACCATGATTATGACAACTTTCCATTTAAAAGAACAGTTATTCACTTAGATAAACAGTCATTTTAATTTGAAGTATTCACCGACATTGTGACTTATGTTTTGAAAGAATTGAGTTTATTATGTTCAAGATACAATAAAAACTAAAATGGAACAAACAAACTAAAATAAACACATACAATTTTCCAGATTTCCATACTACAATCCTAAATTATTCTATTGCACACTTCAGATTCATTGACTAACTTTTCTCACTATGCAATTCCTAATCTTATGGCAGTCATCAACCGATGGAATTTGCTTTGAGAATAATCTTGAATCAAACTCAAGGTCACAAATTATCTTAAAAACTTCTTCGACATCCTTTCTCCCCACATGAGTTTCCAGGATGCTTAGAGATGCAGATAATGATTCGTTCAACACTCCAGCTTTGATTTTTTCCATTTCCTGTCAAAGTTCAATTGAGGACAGGTCATAACCATTACTGTTATCACCACTGCCAGCCGCCTGTTCCCGCCCGTGTTTTCTGCAAATCGATAAATCCATGACGATATAAAATGTTTTTGTTGCTTTTTACTTATCAAAACAGCTCGGTCAGAACAGAAAAAATTGCATTCAGTTCTGCCTATTCTACAAGCTATGTTTTTTTTAAAATTATAAATATAGGTCTCAAAAAATATTTCGTAAACACCTAAAATATTTCATGTGCCCCTTCATACATTTAGCTCTTTCTATTTTCAGTATCCCATGCTGCCGTAAAATCATTCTCGATACTTCCGTCCATACTAATCAATGGTTCTCCCAACATTTATCATCGTCCTGGTCTACCTCCGTGGTCACAGCTACGTCACAGAACATTTTGCCGGTACAGTTCACATTTTTTAATTTGGATCAAAATCTACTTCCTAATTTGGTTCTATTTTCTACTTACTGTACTGTGCCTTCTGACATTTCAACATTTCCTTTTTGGTACATTTTTAAACACATTTTTACTAAATTAAATTTAAAAAATTTTAACGTTGACTATGCTACCGAAATGTCCTTTTCGTGCCATTTTCTATTATTAAATTTCACATAAATACTTGTATTTTGGGCCAATTTAAAGCAATTCTCTTGACGTTTCTGAAACAGTCACATTTCTTCTTCCTTCCCTCCGACACGGTCTATTCGACTATTTTTAATCAACACCTTATCAACGACCAATCATTGGCGCCGAGAAATGACGTTTCGGTCTTCGTCAATGCTCCACACCGACCCAGACCTGTCCTGTTCCATCACGACAAAAACAATGCGATCAAATCATATTCCCGTAGATATACGTACAAATATCTACTCTTTCACTAATTGTATAATTTCTATCCCATCATTACAAATTACTAACTTTCCTTTTCTATGCTTTGTTGTTGCGATTTCTGTTTAGAGGTAACTTAGTTCCGTTCCTTTACATACTCCGTCATCCGTACAGGTTCGTAACGATATCATTTTTCATATTCACATTAAATTATTGTGTTCTTTTCATATACAATTTACTAGCATCGTATCGATTTATATTATTATTTATGTGTTTTTCATATGTCAGCAGATGAACAAAAAACATCATGTCTATAATATGGATATGCCAAAACATTTCGTTATGGTTTCAGTGGACTTTTGGAGTTGATTTTGGCATGTTTTCCTCTGTTATATATGATATTTTGATTTCTCTGTTTCTTTTTATTTTTCACAATGTTCAATATTACGCTCTTTACCCCATTTTATTTTTCAGTTCATTCTCAAATTCATATTCATATTGTATGCTACGGTTATTATTATTAAAATTAAATATATCATGTATACCGTAATTGGTTTACGTGTATTGCAATGTATATCGCTCATGTTCCATATAACATTCCCATATACCATCATTCTACATATATATATCACATATATACACCTGATAACGACCACTGCCTATCCACATTCCCATTCACCAAATGAATGATTTATGGATTCACCATTCACGTTTCCATTCGAAAATTGTTTGTAAAAATGTAGTACCACTACACTTTTACATTTAAAGCGCAAAAGAATAGCTTAATGTGACATTCATAAATAACCACATTTTTAGTAAAATTTTCTAATAAAGAATATGGACTCGCGGGCCTAGTTTACATACATTAAAATTTTCAATTTTTCTAGAAAGTTTTGCATGGTCCATCCACATTTTACAACACAATTTGTAATTTTTTATATAGTAAACTTACACTAACATGTACGTTGCCTGAAAGATATTTTACATTACACATTCGTGCAATCTTCAGAAACGTGAAAGGGGGCCCGCACTATTTATTTCCTTCATTTTCCACTGTCCGTAAGTAAATTTGTTTGTCTCCTACATTAAATTCTACAGAATTTGTATGGCCAAAGTTCATGGCCCATTCATTTTTTCTTCAAATTGCGTAGATTTTGTCCGTAGTTACCATCCGTAACAATTCATTCCCTGTAGTCTTGTCTATGTACAGTAAATGGACCCCCAAAATTCGCATGGCCTAGTTAATGTTTACTTCACCCAAAAACTACGCCATTTGGAAGTAGGCATTCATTTCCCGAAACACAGACGACGGTAGTGGAGCGGGAGCCACCGGTACAGTGTAATGGGAAAGACTGTCCTAAATACATGTGGCGACTGTGAAAAGCCACCCAAAAAATGTGGTCCTACATAAAAGAAAAAATATGATAAAAGTCACTAAAAATAGACGTGTCCAAAAACCAAGAGACCACACGACCCCCTCTTCAAGAGCAAAGAACGATGTGTCTTCCCTAAAAAGGTTTTGTCGATCATTATTTCATTCCTATCCTTGAATTGGTTGAGCGATTTTAATAATTCGACTGATTTTCTACATCTTCGTGTCTTGTATTCCCCCCGTCATTTGAAGTTCGTCCATTACCGGAATTGCTCCGTATGTTTTGTTACTTTACCATGAGTGGTGTCAATCCTCCAACTGGCCATGTAGAGTAAAACGTTACAACCAGATATTTTCGAAAGAATTCGGCCTACTGGAAGGTCCACGTTAGGGATAAGCGTCTCTTTCGTTCGATGTATCGTTTGACAGTTACGTACCAGGGCGTTACGCATAATCATCTCCGCACCAACATTCGTAAAAATGGTTGGGTAAAGCTGACCAAAAAATGAGGTCGAGTTGAGGTCCGTAGAGGTTGTCTTGCTGAACTTCCTCCGTATTTTTGCGATATTTGGTAGGAGATGCTTAACGACCCCGATAGCGGTGGTGGGTTGTTTTTTACACGAAAATGGTGACGAATACTGCCGCCTTTCTTATTCAGGAAGTGTATGATACTTTCCGGCTTTGGGCTGGTTCTACTCAGACGATTTCATTCAGTCGGGAGCTTGACCTCGTACCCATTCTTGGCAATCAAGAGAATGTGGACGAGTACTTTGGTATCTTACCAGTAATCATGCGCATGGATTTTAACCAACTGTCGCCCATGTGGTGTGCACGTGGGGAGAAGAAAGAAGATAATTCACTCAGGCGTGTTGGTCCTGAGGCTGACTGGTTGTATTACGATATATTCGCTCGTCATATTATTGGCGAAGCGGAAGCGAAGCGTTTTTCTGCTCGGCAGCGTGTGCAGATTCCTCAGGGCCACCAGTTGGGTTTCAACTTTGAGACTATCCCAGATGGTTGGTTGGTACTGCTGCCGGTAATATCCGTGATGATGGTAATGACCGTATCCCGTCGAGCGGTGATTGTTATTGGGATAACGACGATGTCTAGATGGAGGAATATGAGCGTTCCGTTCACTTGCATGGGGGACCATATGGGGCTCATGGACCTGTTTATGTCAGTGCTAGTTCTGCTTCCGCAGTTGTTTCTAATCCTCCTCCAGCGTCCGGAAGTGTTGGTACCGACTATGACACTACAATGGTCAGGAAATTCATCCGTGAGGCTGGAGTTGACGATCGTTACCTCACCGGGAGTTGGGTTGGGTTACGCGGTTATCTCCACGGTTGTATCTCTTGGATTTGATATGGTTTGTTTGTTTTAACCAAGTTTTTAATTAGTGTTAGATATTTGGCTACCTCTTTCAGAGTTTGGTGTTCAGTGTTTTGTTGATTCATAACCAGATAAATTTATCCGTTTTGCGTATTTTTCTGCCACTTGTTCGGGAGGTATATTGTTCCGACGCTTATGAAGTAGCGTTAAGTTTTGTCGTTCTGAACCAGGATTAGGTGATTCAGTGTGTACTGTTGAGGAGACGACCACTAGTGTAGTGTTGACTGTTCCAGAAAATTGCATCTGCTAGGTTGAATCTTGAAGGCGCCGAAAAGTCGCAAGTCGCCGCTTACCCCTTACAGGTGTGGTGTGAGATGTTGGGTTGGAGTCTGCTTCTGTTGCGGATGGTTTGTTCGTCCGGCGTTGTCGCTGTTGTTGTCATTTTGGCGACCTGTGGTAAATTTTATTCATTTCGCAATTTCTTGTACATGTGGACCAAAAAACTTTTCGTTACACGTGTATTCTCATTTGAGCGTCTTAAAAATAACGTCTATATTATCGTTGTGATTGAATTTGTAACATACACGACGGAGTATGGCATTACTATCCAAATGACACTGAAATCCAGGTCCAATTTCCTTACCAGCATGTTTTTTAACTACTGTCGAACCAACTAATTGCCAGTTTTTTTCTTTATCATTTTCTTTGTTTCCAGGTTCTGGTCACCAGTTTTGGGGATTGTTAAAGCCGATTATATCCGGCGATTGAGTTGTTGATATCGGCCGGAAACTCAATCTTCTTCATTTTATAATAGCTCACTAACTTGTTTCTCGGGAGGTGCCTGATGGGTTCCCAGGTATCCTCAGCCGGTGTGTAGCCGTACGATCAGACTCGGTGAGTTAACTCTCCTATTTTTGTGTTTGGGTGCTGTTTGTAGATGTTGATGCCGTGGTCCACTACCCGTTCGATGACGTTTTCTTCTGTTTCTTCCGACTGTTGGTCACTATTCACTATCTCATGGTGTGAGTATAGTTCCCCCGGCAGGGTCTGTTAATACTTGGTTTGTTTCGAGTTGCTGTTATAGTTTTCCAAGTTTTTGATTCTGCTCTTATTCTCCTGTTCGGGTTCAAGGTAGTCGTTTTCAGTCTGTCCTTTCTTTGAGGGAGTTGTGTCGTCATTAAGGACGTTGTGGTTTTGGTTATCGTCCGGAGGCATGCTTGTTCAATGGGATAGTTTCCGGCTGTTGTCCTCCTCCAGACTCGGGTATGACTTCGGAGTCAATTCCTCATCCGTCAGTAGACGTATGGCTTGTAGAATTTCCTCTAGAGTGCGTGGATCGAGTGCCAGAACTACACGGGATCGTGAAACTCTGGCAACTGATCTGTCGGGTGTGGTGCAATTCGTTCTTGGACAGGTGTATTTTTTGGTAGCTTTTGCTATATTTTTTCTTTTCTGTAAGACCACATTTTTTGGCTGGATTTTCACAATCGCCACGTGTATTTAGGACATTGTTGCTCATTACACTGTACTGGTGGCTACCACTCCACTACTTTGTACAATACCCTCTCCTGTCATTCGACAGTAGGTGGAGCCTATGTAAGATGTTTTTGCGTATGACTCTCTTCAATACTAATAAAGACAAGCGTTTACCGGACTTCATCTACCCCCGAACTTGCATTCGTCGGGACGACGAAGCTCCTTCGGCTCTGGAA
>JAULBU010009746.1:0-24671 GCA_032358235.1 Odonthalia washingtoniensis
CAAAAACTGACTGATTTCAAATGTAAAGTGTCAAGTAGTTATAAAACAACTTGAAGATTGTCATAAATCTAATAAATGTCTTCGTTTCTTAGGCGCTTGTAATAAATCTAAAACATCACTCAACACATGTTTGCCTGATGAATATTTAGTACATCGTGAATTGGATGCACAGCAAGCTAAACAATCAAACACAAAATTTTTAAATGTTTTTAAACAAACTAAAACAACAAGATTTTGCTGATAAACTTGAATACATATCCAAGTAATTTATTACTATTATGGTCATTTCTTATCATCATTATTTAAATCTTCAGTTTGTACGGCGTTGTCTGCGTTGTTGTCATTTTGACGGCATGCGGTGAGTTGTATTCATTTCGCAATTTCTTGTACACGTGGACCGAAAACACTTTTTGTTACACTTTTATTTCCATTTGAGCGTCTAAACAATAGCGTCTATAATACATAAAATATAAAATAATGGTATTATCATTATCGATGTGAATACTTTTTAACATCCTAGGTTTGTCCCTAGTTGCTGTTATCATATTCCATGTCTTTGGTTCTGCTTTAGTTCTCCTCTTCGGAGTCAGGGTCATCGTTTTCATTGTGTCCTTCCTTTGACGGAGTTGTGTCGTCGTTGAGAGCTTTATGGTTTCCATCATCTTCCTGAGCCATGTTTTTTGAATGGAATAGTTTGCGGTTGTTATCCCCCTCCGAAGTCGGGTATGACTTCGTAGTCAATTCTTCGTCCGTCAGTAGACGTACATATCTTGTACACGTGGAGCAAAATATATTTTTGTTACACGTGAATTCCCATTTGAGCACCTAAATAATAGCACCAATTTGAATGATATTGTGACATACACGATGGCGTATAACGTTACCACCCAAATGACACTGAAATCCAGGTCCAATTTCCTTACTTATTTTTTTGATTTATCACTTTTTTATTTTTTTCAATGTATCAGTAGTGCTATAACATGTATATTAAATTTGGAAATACCATTGTATCATCCACGATGGACCTATGGTCCGAAAGAACACTTCTCTGCCAGCTTTTTTCACTTTTTCACTTTTTCATTTTTCCAGTAGTGCTATAACGTGTACATTACAGGTGTGAATACCATTTTATCATCCACTGTAGAACTACTGTCCAAACAACACTTTATTGCCCGTTTTTATCAATTTTCATTTTTTCGTTTTTTGGTTTTCCATCAATGGTGCTATAACGTGTATATTAAAGTTGGAATACCATTGAATCATCCACGCTGGACCAATTGTCCAAACAACACTTTCCTACCCGCTTTTTTTCACGTTTTCACTTTTGTCTTTGTGTACATGTGAGCAAAATATATTTTCGTTACACTTGTATCTCTATTTGAGTGTCTAAACAAAACCGTTGATATTACCGATGTGGATGACATTGAAACATATATGATGGCGCTACTGTCCATCCAACACAAGAATCCAGGTTCCTTGCCGGTTTTTTCAACTTGATTTTTGTATTCGTTTTGTACTTTTCATCGTTTTCTTTGTTTTCAGGTTCTGGTCACCAGTTTTGGGGATTATTTAAGTCGATTCTATCCGGAGATTGATTTGTTGATATCGACCGGCAACTCAGTCTTCTTCATTTTATAGTATCTCACCAACTTGTTTCTCTGGAGGTGCCTGATGGGTTCCCAGGTATCGTCAGCCGGTTTGTAGCCGTACCACCGCACTCGGTAAGTTTTTTCTGCTATTATTGCGTTTGGGTGCTGTTTGTCGGTGTTGATGCCGTGGTCCACTATCTTTTCGATGACGTATTATTTTATTTCTGCCGACTGTTGGTCTTTGTTCACTATCTCATGGTGTGGGTCTGTTTCCCCGGCGGGATCTGTTTATCCTCGCTTTCTTCCGAGTTGCTGTTATCTTCTTCCATGTTTTTGGTTCTACTTTCATTCTCCTGTTTGGGTTCGAGGTCGTCGTTAAGGACGTTATGGTTTTCGTTATCGTCGAGAGCCATGATTCTTTAATGGGATAGTTCCTGGTTTTTGTCCTCCTCCGGAGTCGGGTATGACTTCGGAGTCAATTCTTCGTCCGTCAGTGGACGTACGGCTTGTTGAATCTTCTCTACAGTGCGTGGCTCGGGTACCAGGACTACACTTGATCGTGAAACTCTCTCAACCGACCTGTCGGGTCGTTCGACTATAACTGTATTTCATGTTACATTATCAACCTTATACGGGCCGTCAGCTACCGCAGCCAGTTTATGGTGGTGTTCCCGTTCATCCCGTCGTTCAACTCGTAAGAATACCCAGTCTCCTGGTAAGATTTTCTCCGTTTACCGCCTTATTCGGACGTCTTAGTTACGTTTGTAACTGGCCCTGTACCTGGTCAAGCTTCCCCTTTATCTTACAAGGGGCCGTTTCCAACCATATCTTCCAGGTGTCCCTGGCCTCCTTTGGAGTTTGCGATCTTGATGATTCTGTTTTCAACACCAATGATGGTGGTGGGTGTGATAATACTAGTTCAAACCGTGCTAGTGCTGTTGAAAAGTTTTGGTTGGCAGTTATAGGCGTGTGTTCGCGCACCCGTATAGAGGTCCCAATCTTTAGGGTAATCCCGCAAGTAGCTGCGTATCGCGGACTTTATCTTCCAGTTGTATCTTTCGACTTGTCCATTCGTTTGGGGATGGTAGGTTGTGATGAAGATGTTGTGTATGTTCAGGATCTGACAAAAGTCTTGGAAGAACTTGGCTGTGAAACATCCTCCGTTACCGGAGATTAGTTAATTTGGGGTCCCAAAGTTGAAGATCCATTCGTTCACAAAGTGCTTAGCCACTTAGGTTTCTTACAACCCCTTTATGGGAACGGTCTTGGTTAGTTGCGTGAAGCGATCTGATATTATCAGTATATACTGGTTGCCGCGTGCGGTTTTGATGAGTTAACCCAAGATGTCGATGACGGCAGACTCGAGTGGTGCTTCTGCCGGAAATAGTTGAAGTTTCGTTGCGTTCTTACGCAGATTAATGCGGTTGTGGGCACAAGTTGTACATCGCCGTGCGGTGGCGTAGCAGTCAACTGCGCATGCAGGCCAGTACAAATGACGGCGTATTGTCTGGTGTAGTTTCCTGTCGCCTGGGTGACCGCTGAGTCTGACATAATGGGGTATGTGCAATAATATTGCCTTTAAGGCATGAGGGATAACTATTTGAGGTCCGTTATGAGATTTACGGATGATTAATCTGTCGTCATTTAAGCCGGAGTCTAGCACCCCCTCATCAAATTTTTGGGGTATGGTTTGACAGAAGGCGTCCGATTGTTGCAAGATGATGAGCTCCTCTAGGCATATTTGTTGTAATAACGGGTCCGATTTTGTTAGGCCCGGTAAGGTTGCACACACCGCGTCGGCGGGGAAGTCATTCAAATCGTTTTCATTCAAATGGTGATAGTTGTACGGGGTTTGTGGCTGCGGTGTCGTCACTTCCCTATTTCTTTCTTGTATACGTGGAACAAAACGTTTTTTGTTACACGTGTATTACCATCTTGTGGGTGGGCGTTCTTTAGAGACAGAAAATAGGTCTCCTCGTTGGTGTGATTATCCTCTTCAATGGTGAATGTCGGAAGGTCTTCAGCATTGTCCGAAATTGCTTCAGCAGATATTCAAAGGCGAGATAATGTGTCTGCTTGTGTGTTCGTCTTGCCATTTTTTACTGCATGTGGAAATCAAATTCAGCAAGTCGTAACCGCCATCTCATGAGTCTGTCTGATGGATCAGTAATTGTTAGCATCCAGCCAAGTGCTGCATGGTCTGTGTAATCGATGAACTTCTCATAGAGAAGGTATTGACGGAGAAGTTTTAGAGCCTACACGACGGCGAGACATTCCCGTTCGGTTGCTGAATATCCCTTCTCGGCTTAGTTCAATGAACGGGACCAATACCTGATAGGTTTTCGTTCCCCATTTGGATGGGTTTGGAAGAGTTCACAGCCAACTTGGTAGTTTCTTGCGTCCGTATAGACAGAATACCGGAGGTTCAGTTGAGGTAACGCCAGTATAGGTGGGGTGCAAACGGCCTCTATCAAAGAGTGGAAGTATTGGAGTTGTTCCTCATTCAGTTCAAATGAGTCGGGGTTATTCTTCTTCAACAGTTCTTTAAGTTTTGACACTGTGTTGGTGAAGCTTGGTATGAACCGTCTGTAGACGTTGCACAGTCCGATGAATGATCGTAATTCCGTCTTTGACATTGGAGGCTTTGCTTTCCGGAGGGACTCCATGTTTGTTCGATCTATTTCGAGTTCACCTGGTTTGATGACGTGACCGAGGTACTCGACTGTACTCGTAAAGAAATGGCACTCCTTCATTTTCAAGGTGACACCGTCTGTTTTGATGTAGGTTAAGATTTTGTCGATAAGCTTGATGTGTTCCTCCGCCGAATTGGAGTATATAATAACGTCGTCGAGGTATATCAAACAAGTCTGCCACTTGTACTTGGTAAGAATGAGGTCTAACGCCGCGTTGAAATGTTGTGGGAGCGGTTTTGAGCCCGAATGGCATTCGGTTGTATTAATACGTACCCGCGTGGCATACGAACGCGGTCTTTGGTTTGTCAGCTGGTTTGATTGGTACTTGCCAATAGCCATAATATGCAAGCAAGGTTATGAAAATCTTGGCATCTCCAAGTGAGTCAATACACTCGTCGATACGAGGAAGTGGGTAGCTTTCCTTCACGGAGCCTTGATTAAGCTTCCGGTAGTCGATACAAAAATCGGATTTTACCGTCCTACTTGGGCTCGACGAGGACAAGTTCTGCCCATTCAGAATAAGCAGGTACGATTACTCTGGCTTTGAGCTGTTTGGTAACCTCTAATTGTTCAAGTTCTCTGGTCTTTGGTCCTGCTAGGTACGGCGGTGATTTTAATGGCCTCGTGCCGCGTATGAGGTCTATGGCGTGTTCGGTGAAATTGATACCCCTCAACTTTCCAAGCCACATGGGTTCGTGCTTTGTCAACATAGATCGGATCTTTTCATGGTGATTCTCTGGTACTCCGAGTGGTTGTCTGCCGCCTTCGTTCGGGTTTCTTCTTGGTCCATGTGCTACTCGCATAATTCCTCGAGATGTTTGTTAATTAATGCCTGGTCTTTGGCGGATTGTTGTCAGCAATCAGCCAAATACCAGGCGTCAATTAATAAACATCTAATCGCAACAGACACTCTCCTTGTTCTGGAAGCACAATTGGCGCTTCCGGAACAAGTAACGTGTCTGTTTCGATTGTTCTTACTTTGGTACTAGACCAAGCATTGGGCGTGAGAGATATTCGACTCGTCGATCGAGATGGGATTCGGACTTGCGTTAGTAATATGTTGATTTAGAAGCAGTATATTTGGCTGTTCTCCAAAGTTGGCACCTAATATCCGGAAAGGTTTTCCGTCGGTTACATCGGCAATTCCTGTGCCGGCTAGACATAAGTGGTTTTCGTAAAGGCGTGATGTTGGTTCAACGAGGATTAATCACTGGGTGAGCCGTTTTGATTGGAACCCAGTTTGCGTTTCCGGGGGATTACCTTCTGTTCCGCTACATATATCTTTAGCGAAGTCCTCCCCTTGGCGGGTATGTATTCCTGTTCCTCTGGTAACTACCGGGCGTTCAAGATTCCTTTGTTCGGTTTCTGAATTATCGGAACGTTGGTACCATCATCAAGTTCAATTAACCGCTTATGTGGGTGGAATTCTTTGACATGTTTGTCGCAGAAGTCACAACCGAGGATGACCGACGTTGTTAGTCGATCGGCCATGTAGAAGGTCACCATCTCCGACTGCTATCCGAGTTGTGCGGCTGGTTTTATCGTCCCTTCCATATTAAGCGGTCTGTTGTGAGTGTTTCGTAAGTTGGTCTACCCTTTGAGGGGCTTGATTAGTTTCTCCGATCCATATGGTAGCCTACCGTATGGATCCAGTTTCATCAGACTCTCCGACCTTGGGTCGGTGCGTCTGATGAAACTGGAACCGGCACCGGTATCCAGGACTGCAGAAAACCGTTTTGTTGAACGTAAGGTGACACCAAGATTGACATAGACACGATAGTTGCGTCTGGCTAATAATAATACCGCGCCTTGCGTGTTTGTACGGGTTACTTTCCTCCATGGGCGTTAGAGACAACCGAAAGTATTCGTTGGTAATGATGTTTTTGATGCGACGAAAGTGATAAGAGGGACAAGGGGACTTTTTGAAGGAGTCTTATGGCGACTCAGGGTTTTCTTTACTACAAAAGAAGAAGCTTCGACAAGTCCCCGGGTTAGTTTCCCTGGGTCTTTTCACTTTTTGTTGTAACGTCGTCTCCCGTGGTCTTTTCACTGTTTTTTGTAACGTCGTCTCCTGTCTGAGGGTTGTTGTTCTGCTGGCGTGCAGCTAACACCAGTTTTTCCATGCGGTATTCTGTATCCAGCACACGAGTCTCCTGTGCTGTTGAAAACTTGTCATAGTTGGTAATTACCTGCTCCATTTCGGATAATTGTAGTTGACACTTCGGATAAATGTGGTTGAATTCATAACATTGGTGAAAAATCAGTGGTTTTTGTGTCTGGTTGCTTCGTTTGTTGGCGATCCACCCCACACGGTTGGGGGTTGAAGAGCGCTCACCAAAGTTGATGTATCCTGGTCTGACTGTATTTGCGTACAGGGTTTCTTCTTCCATTATCGTGGATGGTAAGTCGTTGGTGCCCACCGAATTGTCTAGTACTACCATGTTGTATTCGGTCTCGGCCGATTGTCGATCAGCTAGTTCTTCCACGAAGTGTACTTCGCGTAATGTTTTCGATCCCCGAGCGGGTAATGTTGAAGTCCGCGTTCCAACGCGTTGTGCTCTGTATGCGTCACCTTGGTATTGGGAATACTGAACAAGGCGTTCGAAAGTCAACCCTGTCGGGGTTCATTTTCCTGGAAGCGTGCAACAATAGTCCGGGTTGTTGGTGAAATTCCGTCCACGAAGAATGTCATCTTTTCTAACTCGTCCTGGACATTACCACAGCGGTACACTGCGTCATTCAACCTGGACGTGAAGTCCCGTTCGGATTCATTAAAAACAGCCGCGTTCCGCGTAATGTATTCACAGCATCACGTATGGCTGCGGGTGTGGCGTACGTCCGCAACAATGATTGGAAGGCTTCTCGCCAGCAGGTAACACCTCCGGAGCGAGCTTCGTCTCTTGTTGATCGGAATTGTTTCGCGGATTTCCCCGTAACGAAGTGGGGAAGAACCACGTAAGCCTGGGCGTCGGTCAAACCTAGTATGTCACATTCTTCCACCATTCTCGAGAGGAAGTGGAAAATCAGTATTGGATCGTCGCCCGAAAATCGGTGTTCTTTCATCGTCAGCTCCAGACTCTTGAGGTGTCTGTGTAATTCTCCAGTAGATGAACTGTCGCGCCCACCTCTGACCTGCGTCACGTGGTAATACCGATACGACATCAACCTATCGAAGGCCGTGTTGGATGCTTTGAACGAGGATAGTCCTCAATGTTTGGGAACTTTTTCGAGTTCGAAAAACGGTATGGATAGATCGATCACATCCGGATCGAGGCCAGTAGTTTCATCACCTTCTTTGGACGACGATAAATCATAATCTGGCAAACGTCGAGATCAGGCCGATGGGTTAGAACGGTGCCATCGGGCTGCTCTATACTCTCTTTTTATCGGACGCAATATATCACGATGTACCATGGCGACCCGTTGGGACGGTGAGAGTAGACGTTGTGGTGCGTCTTCCTGATCCGTGATGGAGATTTCTTCTTTATTTTCTTCCTCGACAATCGAGAGTTGTTGGCTTGATGTACCGCCTTCCATGATGGCGTTAACGTCTTAACGTAAACTTTTCATGGCTTCGAACACTGACTCCGTTGGAGATTGTATCTTTTCGGTAAGGGACTGCTTAATTACCGTAAGTTCGTTTCGGAGGTGTTTGAATTCCTCCTCGAATTCGGGCTTGCGGGTAAGCTCCTATTCCAGACGTTTTTTTAAGTCCGTTACTTTCTGTTGTAGGACGGACGATTCCTCGCCGCAAATGCGTCGAATGGTTTCCTCACGAGTGAGTTGGTCACCAAACGGTTCGGGGGAATCCATGGAACCGACGTTTGAAATGGCGCCAGATGCATTACGCGAGCCCGCGGGTAAACTGCTGGTCACAGACCTTGTTCTTCGCGATCCTGGCCTAGGGATGCCCGTTGTCTTGGTATTGTCCATCTTTGATCAATTTCCACCTAGGGTGTTTCTAGGCTGGGATTCCAGATGTAGTGTAGTGCACTTCCAGAAAGGAAGGAAGTAAAACGGCGCTAAGGGTGTTCGGAGTCCTCGTTCCACTGTAGTTCGTGTGGTCATTGCACTCCACCAAAAAAGAGGAGGTAGGATGATACTGAGTGAGTAGTTGGCTGTCATCCCGGCGGGTGTAAGGCGCCGGTGTAGTTGAAAGACGACGTTGGTCGGATGGTCGTAAGATGCGCGTCAAAACAGATAGGAAGATGGTCCAAGACCTACTCCGTGAGGAGAGAGGTGGTTGGAGCGGTTACCAAAGTTGACGCGGCTAACAGTCACCGGTTCTCATTTACACTTGTAAGGCGGAGGAGTGGACTAACGCTGGCGCAGCGGACATTCTACTAGAGCCGAAGGAGCTTTGTCAATCGCGACGAATGCAATTTCGGCGGTAAATGAAGTCTTAGAAATGCTTGTCTTTATTCGAATTGAAGAGAGGCACATGTAAAAACCTCTAAAGTGGGCTCCATCTGCTGCTGAATGGCAAGGGAAAGTGTAGTGTGTGAGGTAGCGTGGCGGAAGCCACCAGTACAGTGTAATGTGCCACAATGTCCTAAATACACGTGGCGATTGTGAAAAGCCACCCAAAAACTGTGGTCCTAAACAAAAGAAAAAATATAACAAAAGTCACTAAAAATACACGTGTCCGAAAAAAAATTGTAGCACAGTGCGTGGCTTGTCGCTCAACTGGTTAGTGATGCGATTTACGGTTTGTTGGCTCGTCCGGGGCATCCGATCACGCATCGCCGCTTGGATATAGGGGATGACTATTTCCGTGAGAAGTCTGGCTCTGAGTAACTGGTTCATATGGTAGGTTACATCCAACTGATTCTGTAGTGTCATGATCTTAGCAACAAACTCTCTAAATACAGTCACTTCGGATTCAGTTGGAATGTCAGACATATATTCGGAGAGGGTCATGGATTGCCATTCCGTCAGGACTCGGGCTTTACGATCATCTCTGTTGTACTACTTTCGCAATAGTGTCATGGTTTTCTCGAGATCCCCACATCCCCTCACATTATTGGCGTAGAAGTCCAGAGCGTGTCCAGTCAGCATCACCAGCACTGCCCTCAACTTCTCCTCATATGTTATCTTGCACGTAGTTGAGAGCATGTTGAAGATATTAATGCAGTTGTCCAAATCTTCGTCCCACCCTCCGTAAAAAGTGGGCTGTCCGATGAATGCCCGCATCAGCCCACTCACGCCCAGTCCTTTCTTTTCGTGGGCGTAGCTTCTGCCCTGGAAATTGTTTATGTGGTGGCCTGGTTGCGGGGTTTTGAACTTTCATCCTCCTCTGTCGTACCCTTCATACTTATCATCCGGGTCATCATCGCCGTCCAAAGGTCGGCCATCTGGGATCCCCGTCTCCATCAAACTTTCGTTCGAGGTATCTACAGCTGGTGGATGTTTTCCATCGATGGGAAAAGATTTCTTCGAGGTTATCTTCCCCATCCGATCCGGGTGGACATAATGTTCCTTGTAATCTCTTGATTCCATCTGTTTGTCGGTGTCCGAGGGTTTTGGGCTATGGAATGCATGAGCTTCTGGCATCTCGAGGGAAGGATTTTGCTTCAGCGATAAGGTGGTCAGTTGTATCCTATCCTCCATGTTAATGTGGGAAGAACGTAAACTTAGGTCGATTAGTTTCTGTGCTTTGTCGATCTTCTTTCCACCCTTTCTACATCATGTAGAGAGGATAAAGAAGATCGGAAAAGCACAGGAACTATATATATATATGATACATGTCGCTTTTGGTGAGAAACGTGGTCCATTTGGTAAACTGGGACAATCTCCATAATTTTATAGTATGTGGCCGGAATGACGATATGAACTGAATCCATAGTTCCTCCCCTTCTATTTCCAGTTTCTTTTATGTCTCCAACATCTTAATTCCTGTGTCAAGGAGTTCCTTTACTTGCTCTTTCACCTCATTATCCGTTGCAGTGGCTAGCAGTTGTTCAGAATCGTAATATACTGCTGAGTACGGAGATTCTGGTTCGTCCTGAACTTTGTCCTCAACCCCAGGGGATTATCTCGAACTGCCTGCAATGTAGTCGGAGGTTGGCTTCGTAGATGGTGAATATGGTTCGAGGAGAGAATCTTCCGGGTTCTCAAAGATGATACTGTGGTTGGACGATGCAGATGTGTTTGTTCCGGGTGGTGATGTGTCCATTGGGATGGGAGGGCCTGGCATTATTCCTTGGCGTCTAGGTGATGCTCTTCTTGAATGTGCTGTCGATTTTCTTCCTCTTGTCGTACTAGATTGGCCTCTCGGTTGTGGCTGAGTCATCTTCTCGCTGGCAAGAGTTTAAACTGTCAAAACTGGCCACTAGCCGGGAGCCTGCGGGTATGGTTTATTAGGAAACAATCAATTGGATTTGTGAAAGTGTAAGGTTAAATGTACTGGGTTTGTTCTGTTTATTTCGCGATTCCTGAAAGCGCGGGTAGACCTCTAATCCTGATAATATTGAGTATCCTCGCGGATGTGCTGGTCGGAGATCACGCTAATGTCCCCCCTCTACTCTACTTGCAGTCGGTCAGTCTGATCGCACGTAGAAGGCGCGAGACTGATTTGCTTCTACCGTAGCTATTAACTACTTAGTTCGTGGGTTTGATATCGTTTCCCCTTTCTGGTTGTTTTTGGCCGCTAAGTGCAATAGGTTGGGTTTTGGATGGGTTCCGATGTCTTTTGATAATGTCTAACTTTTTTTATTCTTTTCGATTCTCTATCGAAAATGGATACGAATAAGTAAAGAAAATAGGAATGATTTCTGACACGTGTGTTAGGATTCGAGCTAAATAGCTAATGTTCAAAATAAGCGGATGATTCCAATATGTTATAGGATACACGTGTGTGTACGCGTGTTGGGCTGCGGATCGCATCTTCTTGTTTATCTAGCAACATTTCTCGTCTCAATATCGTAAAATCTAGGAGCACATAATCACATACAACGACAACATTTGTCATAACACTTAATCATATAACACATAACGATCTGGTTATTGGTAGTGTATGTTTTACATACTATAAGGAAGGGAACACTACTTAGTAAAAAGTTATTATGACACGTGGGAAACATTACCATAGAAGTAGAACAGATTTCTAATTTCTATTTTGATACAGCAGTGGTCGTCATGTGTAATATTAGAGCCGACATTTTGTTGGGGGTATAAAAACCAGAGACGATTCTCGTCGGGGAAGAATGTGGTGCAATTCGTCTTTGGACACGTATATTTTTAGTGACTTTTGTCATATTTTTTCTTTTGTGTAGGACCACATTTTTTGGGTGGCTTTTCACAACCTCCACGTGAATTTAGGACATTGTTGTCCATTACACTGTACCGGTGGCTCCTGCTCCGCTACCCTTTACAGTTCGCTCCCCTGCCACTCGACAGCAGATGGAGCCTACTTAAGAGGTTTTCTCGTGTGCCTCTCTTCAACGCTAATAAAGACAAGCGTTCCTCAGACTTCGTCTACCCCCGAACTTGCATTCGTCGCTACGACAAAGCACTTTCAGCTCTGGGAGAACGACCGCTGCGCCAGTGTTAGTGAATTCCACCGCTTTACAAGCGTGTACAAGAACCGACAACCGTTAGCCGCTTCATCATGGGTAACCGCTCCAACCACCTCCCTCCTCGCGGAGTAGACATTGGACCATCGACAGACCGTTTCGGCGCGCATCCCCCATCCATCCTACTCACGTCGTCACACTACTACACCGGCGTCTTACAAACACCGGGACTACAGCTACCTACTTACTCAGCATCATCCTACCTCCCCTTTTATTGGTGAAGTGCACTTTCCATGCGAGCTACCGTGTAACGAGGACTCCGAACACCCTTAGTGCCGTTTTCCTTCCTTCCTTTCTGGAAGTGCATTCCACGACAAAGAGGAGGAAAGAGAGTTACCGATTAATAAAGGAAACACACAGTAACCACCGTCACCACAACTGACAACTCGCCGTTGTCACCTAGGGGCCGGATCTGACAAAGACGTCGCACCGATCGTACTTTGAAGAAATCTCAGGCAAATCAAACTACTGGTTAGCCAGCGTGTAATCTCGGCGACAAGCAGCCTGTCGAATATAATTCGAGCGAACCGTTCGTGCGATAGATAAATGGTAGCAGGTTGATGACGATAAAAGGATGTGCTGATGATGATGATGGTGTGATATGTGCTGATGATGATGATGGTGTGATATGTGCTGATGATGATGATGGTTTGGTATGTGATGATGATGATGATGGTGTGATATATACTGATGATGATAATGTGATATGTTTCTATAATGATTGAGGATGATTATACTATTATTGATGACGATGATAATATTGCCATTGTTGGTGATGATTATGTCATTGTTGATGATGATGATTATGTTTCCATTGTTGGTGGTGATTATGTCATTGTTGTTGATGATGATTATGTTGCCATTGTGGTGATAATTATGTTTCTACTAAGGATTGATGATTATTATGATGATATGATGATTATGTCGTTATTGATGATATGCGTTGATAAAGATAGAGTCGCTGGACGGTAACTACATGATAAGGGAATGTACGTTGTACGTAAGGATGCAAGAAAATTCTACGAAGAGGAGAATAGTACGGAGACGCGTGTGCGAACGAAAGAGGAAGATTGTTGACGAAAGTGACATGGGAAGGAAGAAGGGTTCGAACCATATGGTGCTTGACAGTCAAAATAGTACAACCCAGAAAAGGGAGGAGGTCACCCAAAATGTTGCAATTTTTCATACGTGTAACTGTACAAGATAGTAGACAGGGGACACGACGGCACTACATGCAAGAGAATGATTTCCACCGACCACAGTACCCACATGCACTTAGCGTATGCAAAGAAGTTCGAACGGAGTGTACTGTACTGACCAGACTGGCAGACAAAGGATTCAAGCGTACCAAGTGCGGAGCGACACGTGGGGATATGATAAGAGATAGGATTGCAATATCTAATTGAACAATTAGTATCGAATCCTCGACTATAGTGGAAACACACTACACGTGTTATTATCATTCATTCTGCCTCAAAAGTAGTATACATACCGTCATGATAATCAGGACGATAAACTTAATAAAAAGATAGACATTTTTACAGACAACCAGAACCCCAGCATTAAGCTACATCTAGTAACTATCTCACCCTATTGAAAGGTAAACCCCGGCTTAGAGATATCTAACCGGAACCACGCCCACGGACTGGCCAACACCAATGGCGAGGAGCAGAGACAATCCCCACGAACTAAAGCGTGCCCGATTGTTTATCGATTGGGTTGAGTCAACGGAGCACTAACCCTGATTCAAACCAAAGAACCCGCATATCTACTTAGCCGTAGCAGGGATCCAGTTTACCCCGCTCATCCAAGGATAGCGGTAATTGCGAACTAACCTTATTCACTGCCTTTTACCCTATATCCACACATCGAGGTCTTATAATAAAATCGCGTTTTAGATACCTTTTTGAGTTCTTAGCCACGGCTACTAGGTTGCATTTCGACATAGTTAGACCGCGAATCCAGGGTCGGCAAGTACACTAATAAGGGAAAAGCCAAATTGTTCCGAGAACTCTGCAATCGCCACTCGGCGAAAGAGGAAGGGACAAAAAGTGACAAAGACGCACTAAATTTGTCAGCAGGATAAAGAAGAAGAAGAAAGAAAAGAGGACACCGAAGCCACACCAATTGGACCCTGAGGTTACTAACCTAATCTACTATTTACGTACCTGGAGGCAGAGACTGGAAGGAAGGAGAACGAAGGAAAGAGTAGAGGAAGTCGGGACCAGGGGAAAAATCATTAACAAAAGGAATAGAGCATACGTGAAGTAGGGAAGAAAAGGAAGCCACAGGGTACCATTTATTTTGGTCAACCAGTACCGCTCAACACTTCTTGCTGACAGTTACAGTACAATAAAGTGATGGGTGGTTTGAGCTCAAGTCGGCACTTGATAATTTCATTTCATACTGTATCGGGTGGTTGTCTGTCAATTTCAATACTGGTCTAAAGTCATATCTGATTACTTTATATAATACTATAGTGGGTGGTAGTCCAACAGTGTCAATCTGCTTGATGGTCAGTACTGTGTGCCATCTGAATCCTATGTAACAGTATCCGTACCGTCGCTCTTATGCGTCGTTTACTCGTTGATGTCCTGGACCCTTTTACACTTTTGCTCCTACTACGATCCTTTTGTCGAATCGTCCCTTCGATTCGATACATGGCGAGTTCGTACGACACGGACAATTGGCGCGACTGACAGGAACGGTGAGCAGGATGAAGACCATGGGGGAAGGCGATGAGGTTGATGACGACGAAAAGATGAGAGCATGAAGTCGATGACGGGAGAAGATGATCATGATGAATGATGACGAAGCTGAGGATGAAATGATGTTGATGAAAGATGAGCATGATGATGATGATGTCGATGATGAAAGATGAGGATGATAACGATGATAAAGCTGAGGATGAAATGATGATGATAAGGATGATGATGAGGATGAGAAGAATAAAGAAGACGAAGATGTTGACGACAATAATGGAGTGATGATTACAAAGAAGAATATGAGGTTGCCGATGACAAAGACGACGATGATATTGACGATGATGATATTAACGATGATGATATTGACGATGACGTTAACGATGATGTTGATGACGGATGATGAAGGCATCAGCGATAAACAAGCAAGAAGGGGAGCAGTAAATGGGCAGAAACCCAATTAAGGGAAATGGTCATGGCGCAAAACGCCAACGTGTAAGGGAGGAAACAGGGGCGATAGTTCCTGTATCATGCCATTACAGCATGACAAAAGTCATATTGACTGCGTACGATTTTCACTACTATAAAGTAGAATACATATCCTGCCCACGATGATGCGACGCGCTGTACTTTACTGTGTGCGTCCACTGCTCATTCATACCGTGTACAGATACACTTGTTCTTATCTGTCAGAACTAGGTTCGAATTCCTAATTCTAATAATTAGATTTAGCTTACGCTAACATCAACATTTTGTTACACTTTCAGAAATCAGTTGATTCCAGGCTGAAACATCCGTATTAATACCCAGCTCCGCGTCTCTAGCTGAGAATCAATAAAGAGACTAAATACATTTACGATTAATTTTGACGTCCAACTAAAACAAGCTACACGAATCCCAGCCTCGCTGCATCGAGATATAAAGCACAAAACGGATCGAGAGATCAATCCACCACGCTCCCGAGGACAAGCCAACCTTTGTCGCAAGGAGCAGAACAACCACGCTAAGACGCGTGCCCATTTGTTGTCAACTGCGAGTATAGTTGACGGAGTTACCGGTGTGACTTCATCCCAGGCTACCTGCGAAACTACTTAACTGTAGTAGGGTAATGGGCAATGTCGCACTTCAACGAAGATCGGCAACCGTACATTTAACATTTGCATATTTACTCTGACCATATTCACTTAACGACGATTCCACTGTTTTGACCTATTTCGCATCCCTATTCACTTAACGATACTTCCACCGTTTTGAGCTGTTACGCACTTCAACGCATTGGCTCCAGCGCTGGCCTTGGCTACCAGGTTGTTTTCGACACCTTCTTCGCTGACTTTACGTCACGGCTTTTCAAATTCTCACCCTTAATGTCGCCGTCGTTTTTGTCGATGTCTGTCGCCATTAATCCCCTTATAACTTACCGATGATCCTTCTTATATCATCATCTTTATTGCTAATCCTCACATTACCGTCATCCTTTATTGTATCTCCTACTGTTCTACTACATCCATCATTATATCCATCTCTCCCTTTTCCTGCATCTGCCCTTCTCGCCTTCTGGTTATCAACGTCATCTATAACTACCCTTTCGTATCGTCTCATTCGTCATTTTGGTATTTGTCACCATCATTATCATATGGTATGTATTACCATTCTTCCCTTTATCATATAGTATTATCACCCTTCATCCTCATTATCATTTAGTATTCTTACCCATTCTTATCTATGTCATATAGTACTCTTACCCTTTGTTCTCCTTCCATATTCTCATTCTTTTCATCCTCTTTTGTATGACACACACCGACTTTGTTGTCGTTTCGTCTTGATCCATATGCGACTCGCCTAAATCTGCGAGGTGCTTTTTTATTAACGCTAGATCTTTAGCGGATTGCTGTCGCTTCCGGAACAAGGAAGGTGCCTGTTTTGATTGTTCTGACTCTGGAACTAAACCAACCATTTGGGTGTGAGAGATATTCGACTCGACGAACGAGATGGGGTGCGGACTTGCGTTAGTAATATGCGGGTTTAGAAGCATGATGTTGGATGTTCTCTAAAGTTGGCAACTAATATCCGGAAAGGTTTTCCGTAGGTTACATCGGCAATTACTGCGCCCACTAGAGATAAGTGGTTGTCGTAGAGGCGTGATGTTGGTTCAACGAGGATTAAGCACTGGGTGAGCCGTTGAGATTGGAATCCAGTTTGCGCTTCCGGGGGATTATCGTCTGTTCCGCTACATATATCTTTAGCGAAGGCCTCCCCTTGGCGAGTTTGTATTCCCGTTCCTCTTGTAACGGCGGGGCGTTCAAGAGTCTCTTGTTCGGTTACAGAATTATCGGAACTGTGGTACCGTCGTTAAGTTCAACTAACCGCTTACGCGGGCGGATTTCTTTGACATGTTTGTCACAGAAATCACAACCGAGGATGACCGAAGTTGCTAGTCGATCGGCTACGTAGAAGGTCACCATCTCCGACTGCGATCCGAGTTGTGCAACTATTATTATCGTCTCCACCACGTTAAGCGGTCTGTTTTTAGCGTCTCGTATGTTGGTCGACCCTTTAAGGGGCTTGATGAGTTCTCCGATCGATACGGTAGATCGGAGCATCTGATGAAGCTGGAACTGGTACCGGTATCCAGGACTGCAGCAACCCGTTTAGTTGAACGTAATAATAGGCCTAGATTAGAATAGACGCGGTAATGGCGCCTAGCAAGTACGAAGACCGCATCTCGCGTACTTGTGCATGTAAGTTTCCGCTACGGGCGCTGAATACAACCGAAATTATTCGTTGATGAAGGCGTTGCTGAAGTAATTGGGGTGACAGGGACAACAAGGGGAATTTTTGAAGGAGCCGATGGACTGCTCAGAGTTTTTTCATTACGTAATAATATGCTTCGTCAAGCCCCCGGTTTAGTTTACCTGGGCCTTTCCATCAGTTTTGGTAGCTTCCCCCGATTTAGGGTTGTTGTTTTCCTGGCGTACCATCGCGACTTGGGCCGTACGATATGACATAGCCGGTACGTGGGACTTTGTGTTGGTGGCAACTTTTCGTAGTTTGCAATGACATTCTACATTTCAGAGTAATGAAGCTGGCATTTCGGAGAAATGTGGTTGAGTTCGTAACATTGGTGACAAATCAATGGATGTTTGGTCTGATCGTTTCGGTTGTTGGAAGTCCACCCCACATGGTTGGGCGTTGAAGCACTTCCACCGAAGTTGATGTATCCCGGTCTAACCGGAGTTGCGTACAGTTTCGTTTCCTGGTTGTTTTCCTCTTCCACTAAAGTGGATTGTAAGCCATTGGTGTCCATAGATTCTTCTGGGCCTACCATGTTATATTCAGTCCCGACCACTCGGTGGTCAGTTGGTTCTTCCGCGAAGTGTACTTCACGTGTTATTTTCGTTCCCCGAGTGGGTAATGTTGATGTCCGCGTTCCACCGTGTTTTGCACTATACGCGTCGCCTTGGTCTTGGGCGTACTGCACGAAGCGGTTGGAAGTCAAGACCTGACGGGGTTCATTTTCCCGTAATCGTTCAACGATGGTTCGAGTTGTTAGTGCTATTCTGTCCACAAAGAACGTCATCTTTTCCAACTCGTCATGGACATTACCGCAGCGATACGCTGCATCGTTCAACCTGGATGCGAATCCCGGTTCGGATTCATTAATTAACTGCCGCGTTCCGCGTAATGTATTCACCGCCTCGCGTATGGCTGCGGGCGTGGAGTACAGCCAAAATAACGATTGGACGGATTCTATCCAGCAACTGACACCATTGGAGCGATCTCTATTTCGTGTTGATTGTAATTGTTTTCTGGCCTTTCCCGTAAGGAACTGGGGAAGAGCCACGTAATATTGGGCCTCGGTCAAACCGAGTATGTCACATTCTTCCACCACTCTCGACAGGAAGTTGTCGATTCGACTCCCGAATCGATAGCAGCTCGAGCACTTTGTGTGACATATAAGATGCGCACGAGATGGAAAAGAAGGATATGACGAGGATGATGATGGATAATTGAGAATACGATGATAACGAAAATGAAGGATATGACGAGGATGATGATAATTGAGAATACGATGATGACGATAAATGAAGGATATGACTATGATGATGATGAATAATTGAGAATATGATGATGACGATAAATGAAGGATATGATGAGGATGATGATGAAAAGAAGAACATCACGATGACAAGAGGATGATAATTATCAATGTCACATGATGACGATAAAAGTCTAAAAGGAAGAAGCGGAACACGCCATGGTAATCGTCGGTTGACGACGCCGTGAAAAAGAAAAGCACGCGACAACGCCGCGGAAAGGAGGGATAGATAATGCAAAAAGGAAGAAGGACACAACCGCATGACAGTCGAAAGAACGAGAAAAAGTACCACGAAAAGAAGAAATGTAAAAACCATATAAGGGACAACTCATAAGACGACAACCCAGGACAGCATGCGTGTAAGGAAACAATTCAGAGTGGCAACACAGGGATATCCTATGACACAAGATGACACGATTACAGTAGGACAGTATTTTTCGCATGCAGCTATCGAGCAAAAGGGAATGAGCGAAACAATCTGTACGAGTAAAAATCACAACGCTCAGGACGAGAACATAGTATACAGCGTTACACTGTATGGATCCTATACTATACTAATCTTAGTACGAGATCACATTTGACACGTGCAATAACACGTGTGACTGTCTTACTTAATTCGAATATCTAATGAGCTATTTCACTATCGGCAGAATCAGATGCACGTGGCATCGTACAGCCAGACTCTGACATTGATATAAATGTCTTTCATCGATAGATTTACAAAAGAATAATAAACAAAGTAGACATATTATAAACAGAAGATAACCATGAAACAACGAACGCGTCGAGAGATAACTTCACAATAGGAGGGGGAAACCTAAACCACAAGATCTTCGAGTCGGTTAACACCGACGTTGAAATCAAAAGTAATCTCTTTGCACGAACTAACCCACATGTGAATATTTCTTTCAGCTGCGATTCCAGATCTGATACAGAATACCACGGGATATTCCTGACCCGATCCGCGAATCCGTATAACAGCGGCAGGATACAGGGTTGAGGCTACATCTTTGGATCACGGCCAGTATAACACTTCCTTTATTTGAATTACCCACCAATATTAGCAGTCCGAGCATCAATACACCTCACTAACACAGAATCCCTTCGACCGCGACCTATTCGACAGAAGTCGAATACCAAAATTTGATCGTCGCCCAAAAACCGGTGTTCTTTCATTGTCAGCTCCAAACCTTTGAGACTTCTGCGTAACTCTCCAGTAGATGCAATGTCGCGTCCGCCGCTCACTTATGACAAACGGTAATATCTGTACGACATCAACCAGTCAAAGGCCGGTTCCAACGGTTTCAACGGGGTTAGTCCTCGGTGCTTTGGACATTTTTCACGTTCGAAGAACGGTACTAACAGGTCTATTATATCCGAATCGAGACCCGTAGTTTTTTCATCCCCTTCCGACGCGGAAGAGTCATATTCGGGCAAACTGTGAGATCCGACCGATGGGTTAGAACGGTGAGATCGATACTCTCTTTTTATCGAACGTGATAAATCACGGCGTAACATGGCAGCCCGTTGGGACGCTAAGAGTAGACGTTGGGGTACGTCTTCCTGGCCCGAGATGGGATTATTATTTTGTTGTTCAACCTTGACAAACGAGTGTTGTTGTTGCGATGAACCGCGCTCTAAGATCGCTTTGAAATCCGAGCATAAGAGTTTCACGGCATCTGTTACTGACTCCGTTGGAGGATATATCTTTTCGGTGAGGGATTGCTTAATGATCGCCGTAAGCTCTTCGTGAAGATGTTTGAACTGCTCCTCGAATTAGGGCTTGCCGGTAAGCTCCTCTTCCAGACGTTTGTTTAAGTCTGTGACTTGATTTTGTAGGTCGGCGGATTCCTCACCAAAAATGCGCTGGATGGTTGCTTTATGAGGGGACTGGCCACCAAGCGGTTCCGGTATGTCTGCAGAGCCGGCTCTGGAGGCTGCGAGTGATGCGTTACGCGAACCGGCGGGCAACATGCCGGTCACAGACCGTGTCTTTCGTAATCCGGGCTTCGGGATGCCTGTTTCTTTCTTGTTTATTTTGTAAAATGTTGATCTATTGCCACCTGAGGTTCTAGGCTGGGAGACCAGATGTAGTGCAATGCACTCCACAGCATGGGGATAGTTGCAACTAAGGGTGTTCGGGTGCCCTTCTGTCCGAGTAACTCGTCTCAGGCGTTGCACTCCACCAGTAGTAGGGGAGGTGGGGGTTTGATCGTTATTGGTGGCGGTTCGACGAATGTATTGCGCCGTTGAATAGATCAGACGACGTGAGTCGGGAGAGCCGCAGAGGTTATTACCCCGTATGAACAGAACAGACTCCTAGAGGGGGGATAGATTGGGACTGGTATTAACCGGTGGAGGAACATCGGATGATCCGATGACGCGCTCGTAATGCGGTGGGATTTGATGTTGAATGGGTGCGGTCTGGGGCGCCGGTCTGGTACGTCGTTTGTAAGGCGATGCGGACGCGACTTTCACGGGCAAGGTTGATGACTTACCGTAGCCGAAAGAACTCCGTGATTGACAACGAAATGCAAGTTTCGGGGGTCGGTTCAGACTCGGAGGGTTCTTGTCTTTATTAGAATTGAAGAGAGGCACACGCAAAAACCTCTAAAGTAGGATCCACCTGCTGCCGAATGGCAGGAGGAGCGTACTGTACAAGGTAGCGGAGTGGGAGCCACCGGTACAGTGTAATGGGCAACAATGTCCTAAATACACTTGGCGATTGTGAAAAGCCACCCAAAAAATGTGGTCCTACACAAAAGAAAAAATATGGCAAATGTCACTAAAAATACACTTGTCCAAAAACTAATTACACCACACCAACTACCAGACGGCAGTGCGAACTGGCGGGACGAAGACAATCCTCCATTGCACCTCCCGCGTGCGTGCCTCCGAAAGGCGCCATTGGCTGTGTCGAAGCACGTGATCGTTCGGATCTCCACCCTCACCTCCGCAACGGTGTTACATTCCACCGTCTCGTCGAGCCTTTTTTCCGCTCTGTCACACCTTTCAGAGACCCGGTACCCCCCAACCCACTGTAGGTAGGGTACGACAGCTGTATGTATAAGCAGTGATCTATTATGAGTGATTGGAGTAGATACGTTTGTGGTAGTTAGAGAATAGATTTGAGATCTTAATGGTTTCATTTGAGATCAAGTAGGTGCAGAATGAGTGTGATGAGCTTCAGTATCCAGTATTGACTTACTTCGTTACGGGACATCATTATCAGAATGGTATGATATCATTGATGCTGATTCCTGTTACATCCGATGGTGCGGTTCAGGTTGAATTACGTGTCATACATGCGTTGCTGATGTTTTTTATTGTATTGATTTTATTGTTTCTGGCGCTGACGGTTTAGTTTGAATGTATTAATACATTACACCCATCCACCTCCTAGCCACACCAATTGGTGTGACTAGGAGGTGGATGAGTTTTTCTGATATATTTTGTACCGGAAGGGCTGGCAGGGTATTTTCAATGCATTTCATTGTGTTGGATAAGGTTTTTTTAGGTGGAATGTGCCTGGTTTTTGGGTCTGTTGCGGGTTTCGTTGGTCTGGGTAAATTATTTGATCATTAATTTTGCATCAGTTGTGTTATTGATGATAGTATAATAGCTGCTGGTGTTGCATTTAGTTCGAGAGATTCGATTATTGTTTGTATTTCTTGAATCGTTATTTTCATATTAATTATCCAGAATGGAATAATGGAAGTAAATATTGCATCATTTTTGAGTCCTCTTATTATTTATTTGTTAGTTGTCTGTTAATTGTCTATATGAGTATATTATGATATAGACATTATTACTCTTATTTTGAGATGAGCGGTGATGTATTCTGTTGATGAATCACATTTGGATATTATGATGTTCGTTGCTCGTAATTCAAGAGTATCATAATTTGCTGCTGTTTGTTTCTCTAGTTTGTGGTGCACAATTTGAATAATGAGGCATGTACTTCGTGGAGTGCCTTTTGTGAGTACTTTTGATGCTACTTCTTTGGGCACCGATGATATAATTACGCTTGTGAGTGCAGATACTGCTATATGATTGATGGGGTCAGGTGTATAATTTATATATTCTATGTGAGATGATATATATATATGTTGCTTTTATTTGTACTAAATTGATAGTTGTATTAAAGTTGGTATTATTTTTATTCGATATTGTGGTGGAATATGTAGGTATAATGTGTCTATATAGTATTATGATTTTATATTATGGTTATTGTCTTGGTGATATCGTTATTTGATGTGTTGTTAAGGAGAAATTAGGATTGGTATCGTATTAGTTTGTACGATCAGTGAGTCTGAGTAGGCCCATAACCTGAGGAGTGACTAGCTTGATGAGAAAGAGAAGGAATCGAGACCGATTGTTTCTCTCTTATCAGACACTTGAATGTAAAAGGAATGACCGTGTAACGTGTAACATGACAGTATGTTATACGTGTAGGGAATGTATGAGAGAAAGTCTCACACTATTAGCCGTGAGTATGAAGAACGTCCGTGGAAAAATTGGGGGAGGGGGGTGGGGGGCTATCGGTGTAAAGACAACGATGAATAAGTTAGATTGTTTGAGTGTTGAAATGTGATTTTCCCTCCGACCTTTTCAACATTGAGAAATGATAGCTGCAGGCTGTAGTTGCTGCACAATTTTCTGCCATTCATTATTGACTGACATTGAAAATAAAGGATGTATCGCTTGTCGTCGTCCGTGCAGAAACAGGAAAAGCACCTAGTTCAATAATTGAACTAGGTGCGTTTCCTGTTTCTAACGTCAATTATTGGCATTGATGGAGTTATTTTGTTGTACTTTTAAATTATCAATTGACGTTGATGGAGCTTATTCTTTTTAAAAGCGACGATAAATAAACTTGAGGCAGATTGTTGGAAAGTGATAATAGTTGCAGGCTGTAGTCGCTGTATGGTTTCCTGCCACCCATTATTGACATTGATCCACGTATTGACGTGGCAATCGATAGTTCAATAATAATAAAAATATAAATTGAGATGCTAAAATTTCGCAATTTTCTTTTTAAAAAATATTAAAATTAAAAATATTAAAATAATGACCCTAATAGTTATTGAACTTCAACAACTGTAATTTATTTTCAGCTTGTACACAAACTTGCACTTTTTATGTACACCATGCGCTGTTTACTCCTTTTTTGTACACTGCAACCAACTCCCAGCCACCGCAACATAATTAATGACGTGTTGAATTCCCATGTAAAAAGGCATCCTCCAAACAACCATTCTCAAGCTCACATCCATACCAACTTTGCATCAAACTATTTCCGCTCCGCTCTCCCCCAGCCCCCCCGTCTTTTCTTTATAAGAACTCCATCACATTCCTTTTCTAAATCTTCCACTTCTCCACCGCTTCCCGTTCTTCACAACCCATTCAATTCCTCGAAATAATTGAAAACACTCAACGACAAAAGTTAAACCAACTAACGCACGTACAACACAGACCCCATTTCTGTACCATACATATCTTCGCTATGGTAACACCACCACCGATGTCAGTACTGAATCTGCCACCGAATCGTAGGGATCATCACTCAGCTTCTCACCCTCCGAATCCAACATTTGTTATGAGTAAGGCTCAAAACAAAGGGTCCAAACGACCATCGGACGGAAGCTCCAGCTCCGCCTCCAAAGTATCGAACAATAAACGAATGAAACGATACATATAACATGATAGAACAACAACAAAGTGGCCATAAAATTAAACATTCCTCTATTTGCCCTCATATCTGACACATAGTCCTCCACATATAACAGTCGATTTTCAGTTCCCCGTCGTCTTCGAATCACATTACATTTGGTATCAAATTTAAACTGCATACTTCAGCCGCTGCCAGTAATGTCAACACCTACACACATTGTTGCAACAACACCTAAAAATGGGCCAGTTAAATAATTATGGAAAACAATACCTTCAATAATGATAACAACACCAAGAACAGTCATTTATTTCATTATTTGATAAAATCCAACGGTATTATATTG
>JAULBU010009757.1:0-24671 GCA_032358235.1 Odonthalia washingtoniensis
AGAAACTTCAATATCCCTTTGAGGTATGTTAACACCAAACATCGTGATGCATTCGTTACATCCTTTGAAGAAGAGCGGTATCAAGTTGGTTTCGGAATGATCTCTGTGACTTTCGAATCTGAAAATGTTGAAGGCAAGTATACTGGAATCTCGCAATTATGTAGCCAGGATACTGATGGAATTGTACTGAAGTCCGACAAGCCATTGGTCATTGTGAAAGTATACATCGCCTGGCCGCACTCTAAATTCTTGGTGGAATGGTCACTCCCGAAACAAATTGGGAAAGAGATCATATTCGTGTAGTTCTTCTCGTACGGAATGATAATTCGACCATGACACAGTGGGAAGTTATAAATCTCAGCAGGTCTCGAAACATATCATCTTCGAAGAAGAAAAAGGACCTTTCGTTAATTGACCTCATGGGTAGTGTCATACGATATGTCGAGACCTTTACCGAACAATATAAGATACCGTTTGAAGAAGCAAGGACGGTGGATATTGCGAGGGACATGGAAAGAACAAATTCTCTTGATACAAAAAGTACCTCAACATACGAACGGTACTTTTGTGTGGAACAGATGCTTGTCAGATTCAAATCTGTCATGGTAAGGATCAAGACCATACCTCCGTTTGGAACTGGGCAAAGATCTGGTAAAATATGGGTGACGTACTTGGACAGTGGTTTTCTCGTCAACGGTATGGAGGAGACTATAATGTACCTCCTGGATGCATCTGAAGCTTATTTTGGAAGCCCATCAAAGGGAACATTTGATACAAATGTCTTCTATGGGCTGTGTAATAAGTTCTTAACGTCTATGCAGACATTGTTGGAAACCGTTGTGGGCGGAGAGTGTGATTTACCAGAAGAAGTTCCTACGACAATGCAGCAACTAATCGACGTCGTCATCCCAGAGACACGAACTAGGAAGCAATCTATTTATGCCACCTTTTGCAATCACATGTGACTTTTCGAGTATGGTGTTGGAAATAGGTCTTGAAAACTGGTTACCCGTGCAAGTGCTCGCCATGACTTGTCAAGAAAATAATGCAGTCATGTTTTAAAGAAAGTAATAACGGTGGGAATAGACTAAAAGAAGCAAGAGTAATGGGTGTCCATGGAATTCTTCCAGCACATACGAGAAGCAATAAAAGGCAACAACGTAAAATTATTGACCTACAGAATAATGATGAGAAAGAACCTCGAGCGAAAAAACAGAAGTAAAAGAAAAAGAATCTTATGTAGTCTGACATTGAAGCTGACACGCCAGAGATTGCGGAATCGGCAAGTGATGGAAGGTCAACATCAACAAAACGAAACGTTTTACCTGCTAAGTCAACATGAACAAAAAGGACTAAATAAAATGACGGGGCCCTTGCCACGGTCTACCGTTGCAGATTACATCAGCCCTTACGATAACAAAACCGCCTCAAAATTCCATACCACCTGGATTCAGTGCTATGTGTAATAGACTAAACAAGAGGTGTAGAGATTTATTGACCATTGAAGAAATGCTGTAACACCGAAGACATAATGTAACAGAGGATACTGTCGATGGAGTTACGAAGAAGAGTAAAAGTCTTGACACACGGGCGAGAAAAATCAATATTGACAGGACGGACGGAGAAGGCAAGAAAGTAGTGGATGTCGAAATTTTATATAATACGAAGAGTTTGCTGAAGTCGGCACTCATCCCAGATTCTCATCGTGTGCATGTAGTTTTCACGTATGTTCAAATACTAGCATTGAGAGATATCTATTGGATGTGGGCTGCTTACATGCAAGGAGAACATATGGAACTTCGCAGAGCTCACACAGAATCGGAGAAATGGTTATATGTAAGCAGGAATGTTGAAGATAGATTTGGACTTGCTTACTTCTGCAGGAATAAACAGTAATTGGATAGTGATGGGTAGTGCATTCTGCAGAGTATGTCTGATCCTTTGGACATGGATATCACTTTGAGAAGGAAGTACATAGAAGCGTTTGAGGAAATTCATGAATTTCCTTCACAGACAATTGGTGAACTTTTAACCGAAATTCAAACATGGTTTCTCGGCGAAGAGTCACTGAAGGATGAAGGCGATAGAGCTCATTGGAGTCCAACTATCAACACTGGTAATTCTGGAAATGATGAACATGGCATAACCAATGGCATTGGACGTTACTGCAGTACGAGAAGTTTTCTTGAAATTCAATCGGAAAGTCATGGTGACTATGTATGGATAGCTAGACGCCGTGCTACAATGGACTTATGGATTGGATTGTTGTGGGCCTTGTTGAATTTAGATAATAATTTTAAATGGCCGATAAAAATTCCAAGCAGTGGGGGGCGGCTTTCTGATCACTAGTAAGGATTATCCACAGCAACATGGTCACAATGATTTCGACGTCAGGAAGAGCGGTTCCTCCGGTTACTTCACAATTACAACTGCTAATAAATGTGTATCTTTATTGATAGCTCCCGGGTCCCATCTTTATGTCCATTTCAGTCAGAAAGAGAAGGACAGAATTTCAAGTTGTTTGAAAATGCATGAAACTCAAATCCCCTACAGTATTTTCATTGGAAATGGTTGCGTTTATCATTCAGGGGCAGAATGGAATGGAACAGAAGCACCGAGGTATCATATGTATATTATCCCGGACGGTAGCAATTTGAAAGATGCAATTTCATACGCTCATGGACGCATTTTTCGCTGGAAAGGTCAACGGCTATCTGTTCACACATCACAAATTTCAAGCAGTCCTTCAATTCGTGGTCGTAGCGACGGATAACTCAAGTAAATTGATGATGGCGGTGACGATGAACCACAAAATATGGATGATTGGGGAATGGTAGATGTTGAAGAGCCACCGTTAGGTTGACAATTGCTCCTTGAATGACTTTATATTTGTTTATATTGCATGTCTAAGTATATTTCTACATGTTTTCTAAAGAAAAATGTACGATTGTTTTCAGAAACGGTTCTAGATAATTGTGTAAAAGTTCCTTTCATTTCTTTCAGATGTCATGTATTTCATACAGCCTGTCATCTTACGTAGACATTACCGACAACAGAAAATATGTAAAACGTTTTCTTCCATATGGAGGTAAAACATTTGCAGAAAATTAAACTATTGACTCATTGTTGCAAAAAATTAAATATTTAATTGCCTACAAAACCTTTTCCTCCATATGGAGGCCGAAAATTGCAGAAAATTAAATATTTGATTTTTTACATCAGAAAATCTATTTAATTTCCTGTACTTTTTCGGCCTCCATATAGAGGCAAAAAATATTTACATTTTTTAAATTGGAACATGATTATATTTCTTTTGACCTTTTACAGTGGCAGAACCAACTACTGGTACTAGCAGTAAAAAGTAAAAAATTCCCTTTAATAAATTGGTCCCTATTAACAAATTATTCTTCCCACATTTCAATTATTCAAAGAACGTGACATCGACCCATATCGCTCCGGATGGGCCATTCCACAATAATGGTAACGAAACAATTCGTCTGTCACACAACGTATTGCACATACTCTACAGACGTTGGGCTAATTACAAACGACAAGCCACATCATGCAAATACAATAAGAAGAAGAGATTGCACACTATGCGACATGCAACAAATAGGAACGGGTATCAGCAGCACACGGACAGATCCGATGCCCATTACGAAGGAGTTGACGTGTAAAGAGCGTAGAGCGATGATACCGGCTGTGCGCTTCCTGATTATCAACGTCCCTTCGAACATCCGGAACAGGTCACTGATATAAAAGTTACAGCGAATCATTTTGTAACCTTATCAGAAGAAATTGGAGTTGCTGCTGTACGTAAGGTAATCCGGATGCTTCGACCAGATACTTTTAGTGCAGATTTTGTTCGTCACCACATAACTGATTGGAATAAATGCATGTCAATTGTGGAGAGAGCAATAGATCGGAGTGACGGTTTTCAAAAAATGTAGGTACCATACAACACTGCGTCAGAAGACAATATAAAGGAATTTCTATAAAAAATACGTCATTGATGTGTTACGTACTCAAATGAATGTCGCTAGTGCCACAGATGTAAAATTTAGACCTTGATTGAACGAAGTTGACCGTGATTATATCTCACATCCTCTGCACTCCGAATTCTTTGCACAGTTGTAGATTTCCATAAAAAACCATGTAATGACTAATGACAAGTCTCCAATTGAGTGAAATTAAAGTAGAGACACTTCGCCGAAGTCCTTTGTTGGAATGTTACAAATATATACCAGTAAAACATCAACAACTTTGAAGTCGCAATCCTTAGTTGATTATCCCATACATGTCACATTTTTGAATATGTCCGTACATTTCAGACGTTTTCTGATTTACCATGGCTATACTTTAGTTGGATTTCTTCCTGTTGGCCTACAAGGATCACAGTAAGAGAAAGTCATAGATGACTACTGCCGCAATACTGACACAGAAATTGATGACGTTATTGCGATTGACGATCACGTCCCACTGACCTCGTCAGTGAGGGGACGAGATGATAAAATGGCTTCGTTGCATGACGCAATGAAAAAGTTTCTTGCTTCGTTAATTGAAAATTCAATGGAAGGTTCTACGGAAAGTTCGAAAAACAAGATGAAATGGAATTTTATCTCTGTCATAGTGTCATACTGCTGTGACATACCAGAAATCAAAGACATGTCTAGCGTTCTACATAACTTTACCACCACACAAACATGCATGAGATTCTTAGGAACTTCAACCAATTTCAAGACAGGCACAATATCTGCATTATCGCCTCCCAGAACCGTCCACTATGTACCAACCAGAAGGTATGCGGTACCGCTTTGTTTAAATAAGCAAATACATCGTCGTCAATAGTATAGAACAATTGTTTACAAAGGGAAGCACAACAAATTCTGCAGGACATTTCTGTTTCACCATGGGTCCCATTTCTGGAAAAGCTGTAAAAGACACATCCTCACCTACTTCTTCCAGGTGTGTTCTCAATGTTTACGTATGAATCATTGCACAACCTTCATCTCCGTTCTTCTAAAGCAATCAAAACATGTTTCATGACATATCTGTCAAGTTCATTCTTAACAATGAAATGCATGGACAAACGGAATAACGGGAAACAATTTCGAACACAGCTTGTGGTGTTGTTACGAGCTTGTAATTCACTTCTTGCTACAACAGAAAATCAGTTCGGTGCAATCGGGTTTCATGTTGACTTCTCGACAAGGTAGAAGTCCCAACAGCTGAACGGTTTCTTCCTAAGTAATTCAATTGGAGTAATGTTGGAGGGAAAAGATTATAATTTTTTGGATATGGTGGCAGGATATTTCGATAGAATCACTGGTTACCAGGATGATTCTCCTTTGAAAAACATTTGCACAAATCACACAACATTAATGTAAGATTTGCTAGACGAAAATAATTCCCTCGGATGTTCAAAGAAATCGATAGCTGACACCGAGGACAGAATTAATATTCTCAAATTGCAATGCATAGAAACAGTTCAGAAACATTGTGATACTGGAATCCACACATTGAAATTACATTTACTAGACCACGTGGTAGAAGACATCTCTAGGTTTGGAAGTCTAAAAATTATTACTTCATCACCGTATGAGCACATTAATACATTCTACAAACAGTCATATCTGTCTACTTCCAAAATGATGGCAACAAGAGTGGATGAAACAGTGAAGAATATGGGACCAACCATTTCAAATATACGTCGAAGTTCAACACATGCTGCATTTCTAAAACAACGTTCCATCCAGATTACTAAACCTTATTCGACAGGGGAGACTACTACGGCTAACATTATAACACAGCTATCACCATATTTGGTACGGGACGGTATTTCTGTTTCGTTACAAGAGTTCGTTGCCACAAGACAAAGAATTGGAATATGTAACGAATCCATAACCAAAATTCTGACGCCAATATTGAAAAACTTGTCATTTACCAGTCTTACAGTCATCACGGATCTCGTTCAGACATACTTCCGAAACCACGATCTGTTGCTTACAAACTCCGAAATTTGCCTCAAACTTGTCAAGTAAGGGTACATAGTTGCCGGACATCTTTTAACGTTGTAACAGTATGGCAGTTCTAGAAATATTGTAAATTACAGGACTCCTCCGCCACATCGCCGTAAAAGGCAACGCATATTTGCAACAACACATTTATGACTGAGAAAGAAGAAAAGGAAAATCTTCGTCCTTATAAAGGCTGGTGACAGAAGTAGTCCCGTTTACTATATAGCAAAGATCCTCCTTCTATTCCATACGAAACAATACATTACTATGGACAGGAAGAATTTGGCTTTCGTACAACACATGGAATTCACTCAGCACCTGGACAATGTCGATAAAGTTCTGAACTGCATATGACTTCGATGGGCTATATCCGATGAGGTTGACTACACAAGACATGGAACAGACAAAACTTCTGTGGAACATATTTTAGAAACAGGGGAGTGGAACGATATCATTGATTTCGATACCATATGTTCATCTGTACATGTATTACGATCACTTTTTGGAATTGATTTTTTCACTTAACAGTTACCATGGCAGAAGAAACGATTATAAATTAATCGTTTTTATAGGGAAAGGGATTCGTTAAGATCTCTAACTACTGATACTGACGAGTATGACGAAGATAATTACCCCTCGTAACATGGTCCTTTACATTAATTTAGTTCACATTACATGTTCTGTCATTACAAATCGCCGTCTCTATTTCCATTCACTTCATTACCTCCTCCATCTTCAAACAAAGAACTTTGTGCTGGTCCTTCGATGTACAGCTTTCCGGGTTTATCAATACTTTTCCAGTCAGATGCTATTTCTGCGATATAGCAGTCATAAATAATTCCACACGGCGTTCCGATGTACTTTCGTAACCAGTTTGATTGTACAGATATAAAATATTTCTTCGGACTTTTCGTGGTAACAATTATTGTGCCGTCATATTCAATTTATTTCAACATACGTTCTTCCTCTCCCTATAACTATTCCGTTACTTCCAACTCTTCAGGAAACCTTTCTTCTAGAAACCTTCTTATTTTACCAATTAACTATTCCATCGCTAGTTTCACATACTTTGAAAATATTTGGTTAAATTTTTTCTGACGACCTCTCCCAAAATATTCCTTCGAAATGAATAGTTTAACACAGCTACAAATCGAAGAATCTACGCGAAGAATACTCATTACAGTCCCTTCCACAATTTCCCCTTCCTCTTCATCCGGGATATATCCAATGATATCATGCAATACCGCAGGACCGATCTTGTTTCTAAACAAATTCAAAATTTCTTCATTGTCGTCATGTCGGTCAATGTAAGGTTCAACAGAACTGCGGCATTCCCGTAATTGAATTTTTGAAAGGTCCGCAGTACGCCACCATGACATGTCTAACACACCGTTTCTATTCGATTTCATTATCTTTCTCTTCGCAATAGCAATTTCCGCCTCCCTTCGTTCCGTTGCACCGGATTTATCCAAATCGGATCAGGATAGTAGAGAGACATAACCAAGTGCTTCAAATAATCTGTCTTTAGCAGCTCTTTTCCTTCCACTACTAAAATCTGATAACAACTGGCTCAAACTCCCCTCTAAAGTACCATCCTTTGATAGCTCTTCAACAAAGTCATCCCTCATTTCTTCCGTCCGATATAAGTTTACGCTTGCAACACATGAAATTTCAGCTCTGAGTAATGACCATATAATATCTTTCTCGCTGTTGATGGAGGGGACATATATGTTGTTTTCACTGCAGAGAAAGTTCATTGGTGTTGGTACAATCTTTGAATCGTCCGACCGTTTTATGCCATTCCCCATTACAATATCTGCTCTGTTTGTTCAGTTTCTGGCATTTCGCTCATTATATGGGTCCAATCCACACGTTTTCTTGATTCTCCACTTCTGCATTCTCAGATCTACTGCCAGCCCAATTCACAAATATTTCGTGGGAACTTGTCTTATCATCCTCTCCACATACTTTCCACGACACTCTGTTGTTATCTCCCATCTTTTTAAGAAGTTCTTGATTCAGAACTTCTAAACTCTGCACCATTCATTTTACTTCAACATTCTTACAATGTTTCATAACTTCTGATTACAGGGACTTGATTGAAACCTCTTTACTCAACACCTCCCGTGCTTTCTCATTGGCCGTAACCTTATACTCATTCATCAACACAGAAAGTCTTGTGTTCTCCGCAGTTAGTTTTCGAAAATCTTCTTTCACCCGACGGAAATATTCCACATTTATCTCTTCTTGCACTGAAGAAAATTCGTCCAATGCACCACTCACACCGGTAGCTTTTCTAACATTTCCCCCAGTATTTACAATCACATTACTATCCGTTCTGGAATCCATATGAACCCTGTCGCGATTGTTCACTTCATCAATACCACCTATAGATGAAGATTCGTTTGTACCTGTTCCACTCATTCTACCATTACACCCTCTTCTGTTTCCACGAACTCCACTATTCTTTCCTCTTCCTTGACCTCGACCAACACTGCGACTTTCCACAACTATGTTAGAACTAGGACCACCGATTTCATCTACCACATCGTCACTTCCGCAACTAACCACTCTCGCCACTTTCGACAGTGGCTCCGAATTTCCCACTGTTGACCCCGACAATCTTTTCGAACGGTTCCTGGCGCCGCTGCGATTCGACAGATCTGATTTCAGAACACTAAATGAATCGAAATAAGTTGAAAATTAACTCTTATTCCTGGTACAATATTATCTTCAACTTTCGATAATGGAACAAGTTCCGACATATGTTGAAATTACATGTAACGGCTTTGATAGTAGATTTTTACAGCTTGCAGTCAAAACTGCACTACACTATTTGTCTGGTAGACACTGTATGATATTTCCACACCATGTGGAGTTCGATCTTTCGCGGAAAATCAATTAATTGATTTTTTGCTGCAAAAAATCAATTATTTGACTTTCCGCAACACTTTAAACTACATATGGTGGAGGCAAAATCAATTAATTAATTTCCGCAAAATCTCCTCCACCATATGGAGTAGAAATTTTATGATTTCTGTACCCTGTTCATTTCATTCCAAATACAGCCTCTCTAACACAGGCTGTATATGATACGAATAGCAAGTAAACACTCTTTAAAATATGACATTATATATAGCTGCTAGTAAATTCAACTACTCCCCATGTTACCAACCACCTAGCTTACCGTACCGTATTTACGGAAATGGCCATTGATCAAATCCATAATCAGAATGTGGTTACTACAATGGAGGAAAGCACTGTACGCCCATGTGTTTGCATCATCTATAACATCATGGTAAAAACGTGAGCCACAAGTAGTCTAGTTCTAACTGTGTCCCCTTTTCATTACAAATCATAGTATAACAGTTTGCAGATAGGCTATTATTCTAGAGACTGAACGCTCTCCACAAAACATGCAGTAAAAATTGTAATATTGGAAACAATAACTAACAAATTGACTGTAATAGTGATAATTTCACAAAGTACTTAAACGTTATTGATTTTATAACACATGTTACTTCTATAATATCAGGATACCCTAAAAAATAAAAACAAGACAGGGAGAACATAAAAATGAGTTGTACATTTGTTCAATTTCAAATCCACCACTTTCATTTATTTTATTTAACCATTCACTTCCTTTCCCGATAATTCCTCATTGTTGCTTGGATTTCTTCCCTGAATACCGCAACTCCTTCCCTCTAGCTTGTGTCTCGCTCCTCTTCGTTTTTCCCTTGCTCCTGCCATTAGTATCCCTGCTAGCGAACAATACAATTTGAGTCATGATGGGGTCAAACCTACCCACTCCTCCTTTATTATCGTGTTGGACATTTCTTCCCTTTCTACCGCCCCAAATTGCCCTGCACGTTCTAGCTTTTTTACTATTGAAATGGTATTTATTGCCTTCTCCTCCTTTTTCCTCATTGTCACCTATGTCCCCACCTTAATCACACTCTCAACCTTTCGTATGCAGATATGGGCTTTTTCCCCTTTTTGTTTCTTTTACCTTATTTAGTCTGTGTGCATGAAATGAGTATGTTCACGGGTTTTATCCACTTCCTCGAAGTGTATATATTACTTATCTCAACGTCCTTCACCGATCTACTCGGAGTGGTACAGAGGTCTAGACGTGTTGACGTTCATACTTCGTAAGCTACGTCCGCTCCTGGTATCTAGATCGTGGCGTCTCACATCGCGAATAGCGCTGACTGCCAAGCGGGTTGTCATTTACCCAATGTTTCCCTTAGTACAGGCGTGGTGACGTCGTTGTCAGAGAAGGCTTCCTTCGTAGGCGCAGCGATTTGTCGTGGTGACGGTGGTTGCTGTTTTCTTTATTAATTTGTAGCTTTTCCACTTCCATTTTTCTGGCGAGAGTGTTTCACTCTTTTATCCTTTTTCTCGCCTTTCAAATCTAAATATCACACGTGTAGTTTTATGTGATTTTACAGACAGTAAATGTGAAATTGTTCTAATTCCTTTCTTGGTGGTACACGTGTATATCATTGTAATGTTAAAGGTGGTCTTCTCTCGCCATAGGTGTCATACCTGTCCGTGGTTTTTAATCTATCCCCTAAAGTTTCGTTGACATGTTTCCTATGAGAAATGATTATTTTTTGTCTACTTTATTCCTTTCCCTTTTTATAGGACCAGTGTTTATTAACTCATCTTCCGAGAGGTGTGTTTTCCAACTAGATACGCAAATTTGTAGAATCAACACTCACAATTTCAGCCGTAATCTTTTTACAGTATTCCACTGACTTTACTTGCTTCGAGAAAAATCTAGCATCAAAGTCAGCGTCGCAGATGATGTCCATAACTTCTTGCACCTCCTTCCTTCCAAATAAAGACTCTATGATACTTACAGATACAGCCAACGACTTGTTCAGCACACCTGCTTTGCTCTTGTCCGTTTATGTCCCATTCCCGTCAATACCGATACGGATTTAGCTATAGTTCCACTACTGACAGCCGGCTTTCCACATCCATACTGTTGTCCATCGGAACCATTCCTGATAATACGAGATGTTTCTGTTGAATTTCATGTTGAATTATCGGGGTTAAAGCTACAGCTGTGTTCTGTGATGGAAAGAGTTGTGTAAATAGGTGGATATGTTTTGCTCTATCAAAAATTATCACAAGGCCCAATAATTACATAAACTACTGAAATATTTTTCGTACATTTCTTATATATTTCAGAGCCAGTAACATACATCAAGATGTATCCATCTTTTGCTTGTCATGCATCTGTATCCCCATTCCTAGTTTTAAAGGCCACATATTTTTGGTGTCTCTTGAGAGATTTTGAGGACACCAAGCCATTTCGTTGATAACATACACGTAACAGAACGCTTACGTGAACATTTAAATGGTGGCATCCCTTAATTTTTTTAATTGCTTTATTTTCGTATTGTGTATTTTTTTTATTATTTTCTGTCAAATGTTTACTTGATCTTTTATTAAAAAATAATATTGGAAGTTTTAATGGCAATAGCATTTTCCGATTTCTCAACATTTTTCAGATCTGCCGTTTCAGTGCGAGAAATGACTGTTGTGTGCCTTTTTCAGTTATCAAAATTTCATCTAATGAGCCATTTATGTGCCGTTTTCATTCAACTACATTACCTGCTTTTTCCCCATCCGCGCATTTTTACATCAACTAGTCACAAGTATAGACGATCAACTTGCAACGATGATCCCAACACGATGGCAGTTCACTCATTCTGCTCATTCAACAGCGACTCATACATGACAGTTACTATCGAGATGAACTTATTGCATGCATCAACGTTTTAGCACAGGTAAGTATTCATTAACTATAATTCATTCAAACATTTTAGTACAACTCCATTCATATTTGTTAACCTTCCTTTACCTTCACTTCCTCTCTGATTTTCGTTTACAAGTTTCTTCTCGTCTTCAACTACCTTGGTTCAGGTAAATAGGTATGTTTGAAATCCTCTTCCGTTTATGGTTCCATCCTCTAATTCCCATGTCATGACCTTTTCATATTCAATTTACTAACTTTTGTTATATTCTTTATATTTATCAATGCCATTTTTATATGTATGCAGTTCAATATGGTTTAAATGTTCACAGTGAAAGAATGGATATGTACCAAAAAAATGATTTATATAGATTGTATATACATGATATATTAATATATACTTATTGGGTGCGTTTCTTGGTCGTTTCTTATGGTGGTTCTCATTATTCTATTACTGCATAGTTTCTACTTATTTTCACTTTTCCCTTTTCTATATAATTTTTGATAGCTCTATCTCTATCACGTTTTTATTATTACATTTTTTCGTTATTGCACTTTTATCTTATTTTTATCAAAATTTTCGATTTGTTATCGCATGATATTACAAATAATAAAAATATTAATATCGTGTATAACATAATTGGTATACACGTATTGCAATGTATATTGCGATTATTCTATATATCATTCTCATATGCCATCATATCATTCCTACATATAACAGATATATACATCAGAAATCGCAATAGCCATCCACTTTCACACTCATGAAATGAATGACAAATGGATGAACCATTGACGATTGCATACGGTATATGAATTAATTAATGTAGTTTACATTCACTCAAACATTCAGCAAGTGAATGTAAAAGTCAATGTGACTTACATTACAAACTACATGTTTCGCAGTATTATATGAAGTATGCATTCAACTTCTCATACACAATGTGTAGTTGCGAGCCTAGATTACATAGACCAAAATCTCCTGTGTATGAAAAAAAATTTCAATGACACAATCGTGTGATTTTTCAAACAATGTATGTTGGCCCGGACAATTTCTTCCATTTATTATGTGCCGTCCGTTGGTAAATTTCTATGCCTGATACATTAAAACATACAGTAGCTGTATGCCACAGTTAATGTCCCATACATTTTATCTTCAAATTGTGTAGATTTTTCCTTCAGTTACCACCCGTAACCATGCAAACACTGTAGTTTTCTGTACGTAACCTACACGGACCGCCAAAATTCGCATGGCCTAGTAGATGTGACATCCACCCCAAAACCACGTCTCTTGAATGTAGGCATTCAGTTATGGAAACACAGACGTAGGCTTTCGCATCACGCCGTACAAAAACTTCTCTGCGTGTATACGGATGCTTCAGAGATCATCTGGTCTAGTATTGTTACGCAAGTCCCACCGGAAGAATTTGGAATTCGCTTTCAACACAACGTCACGACTCACATGCATTTATTTCTGGTCGGTTCAACAATGCTCAACTGGGCTGGTCTATACCCGAAAAGGAAGGATAAACCGTTTTGGATACTCTGGAATGCCTGCACTGGTTTGTAGTCACTTTAGAAGGTTTTGAACTATATACTGATCATAATAATTTAATTTTTATTTTTGACCGGCTGTCGTACCAGAGTAATCACAGACGAGTCTACAAAAATTTGTACGATGGGCCGTTAGGATAAGAACATATTCATACACGTTTTAACAAACGGGGCGAAAATGACGTTTGGACAGATCTACTAGGTGGTTGGTCCACACCCGGAATGATACAACGATTGAATGGTTGTATCATTCCAGGCGCGGACCATGATGGGAGTGATGGTATATTAACCAAGTTGGTTAATATAACAGCATTTCCATCAGCGTCGTCTTCCGAATTTGATTGGCCCTCCGTTACTGTCATCTACGAACTTCAAAATTCGAACGGTTTTGATGTCCTTCCAATGTGGAAATTGAGAATAATTTATGTTGTTTTCAGAACGTGTCGATATGGATCGCGGATTCAGCTTCTGATTTACAATTACGCCTAAGAGTTATTGCAAAGACAAGTGCTAGTGGACACCGCGAATGTAAAGCTACCGAATCGGCACTATCGTCTAAGTGGAAATGGAAAACACTTTTGCCGACGTCCGATCCCTTGTCCGTGCTTGCCTACATTTACTTTGAACGATCGGGGGTGAAAATACAACGTCCATACGGCACGTCCGTACACGGAACGAAGTCGAACGACTTACTACAGTTCGATTACATTGACATTAGACCAGGAACGGATGGCAAAAAGTAAGTATTAATGCTACGCAATGACCATGCTGGTTATTCCTGATTTTTTACATTTAAAAATACAGAAACAGAAAATTAGGCCCACGCCATAATCGACTGGTGCGCGGATTTTGGAGTTCCAAAGGGTCTTATGTCGGATGGCCCAACGCATTTCAAGAATTAAACCGTTAGGCTTGTTACCAAAAGATTGAAATTGCACCACCACTTTACCCTTCCGTATTTCCCATGGAGTAAGGGGGGAATAGAACGACTTGAAAAAGAACTATTTTGTATTTTTAGGTCAATCCTCTTAGAATTACAGTTGCGTCTCGAAGATTAGCCTGATTTAAAGCCCACCATTCAAAGTTTTATTAATTATTCACCATCTCCTCAACATGGCGGAATTTCACCGCTTACAGAATTTTCAGGCTTGGATGCAACGTCTCCTATTTCGACATTTATACAAACTGCCAAATCGGTTCCAGCTAAATTGACCGATCTACATCGAGAACAACTATTCAAAATCACTACAGTAATGGATCGCAACGAACGCCTCCGTTTGGAAATTAATGGAAACATTCAAACCAACCGACGTCGGCTTAGAAAAGATTTCAGTTGGAAAACTCCCGAAATCCACAGAAGGAGATTTCGTCTTGGTTGTTCGAACGGATTTTCATGCCGGAAGAAAGCTTGTGCCACTTTGACGTGGACGCCGTCGGATTATTACGCCCCTGAACGACTACGCATATCAGATCGAAGATTTACGAAAGGGACAGCTACGGGATGTACAAACTACACGTCTCAAGTCTATTCCGACCAGATACTAGACACCGTGTCATACAAGTTCACTTGAAAGTTCGTGAGACATAACTGCGTCAGTGACTGACGAAGTTATGTCTCATGACCTTTTAAAACTGGTATGCCTGTCGCTCGGCTGACGGGTCTAATTGATGACCATGCAGAATTGAATGTCCGAGTCCGCTGGCGCTGTTTACTGACGATGGAAGATACATTTGAACCGTGTTCTCACGTTAACGAAAACGTTCAATAAATGCTACACCGTCTACTAAGGCAAAAGAATATGCCACGCCAATTACCGAATTGAGCACGCACATTACTGCGCACCTCAAATGAAGGAGTGTAATATACTTACAGTATTTTAAAAATACTTACAGTATATCACGTGTAACTGATTCGAGTTTCCTGCCATTCCAATTATGGTAGGAAGCATTTTATACACAACGATTGATATTTGCATATATTTACAAATACGAAGTAACGTGCCACAACTTTACACGAAATTGTTACGTACCATATTCCGATATGAATATGGTTGGATTCAATCAATTGCACGGTAATCAATCAAATATATTTCTGACAGTCAATCCACAGTGCATTCAATCAACTATAATAGATACTACAATTGCTGACATGGAAACTATAGTATTTAAAAGGCCCCTTGCTGAATAAACCGATACCACTCCCGAATAGAGAAATCTATCTCCACTGATTATCTTTAAAAATCTATTCCGACACACCGGATAGTCTGTCCGAAGATTAATGCACCCCCTGCGTTATTCGTTTCCACCGAATTGAATTCGGTGGAAACTAATAAGGCAGGCGGTGCATTAATCGCTCATAGGCCAAGTTGGCCTATTAGAGCCATTGCCACCAATAGGGTATATTCACATAAGGGTATATACTTAAAACACTTTATTCAACCTTCATGTTCAGGGTAACGTACAATATATCTCTATCAGAGAAGAATTCAAGTATAATTATAAAAATATCTGCATAGTTTAGATGGATATTGATGTAATAAGGCATCTCTAGTTAGGATCTGAAGTCGAATCTATGAGTTCAAACTCAGATTCTATACACTACTGATTAAAGTAATTTTTGAGGCATGTTTTTAATGAAATGGTACAGCATTGGTGATGAGTTTGGTTCTGAGTTTTTCGAAAAAATCAGAACCAATCTCAGCGCGCTGAGATTTCTAATTTCGAAATAATAAGTAAAAATATATGCGTACAAATTCGTCCAATGAGAAGATTGTATTTCGGAAGGGGTACCAAGCGTAACATTCTAGTTGACAAAAAATGGACAAAGCAAAGTGAAAAAAAGTAAACAAGAAGAACAGTTAGACTGTAATGTCACCCAAATATATAGTAATGTCGCAAATTACAGGTGTGGGTGATGGAATTTTCACCGTTCGGATTGATATGTGACATTGTGACATGACGGAGGAAATTTCAATATCGACGCCGTTCACACGACGACGTAATTTCCATCCCGCGCCGTTTTTTTATTTTGCGATATCCATTTGGTTGTAATTTTCGCTCGGAATTGTTGCAGGACGAACATCGCCAACGACCAGTCACATGGATAGTGCAGATGTATTTCAGCATGCGAGACGAAGAGATGCGCATCGAAAAATCCAGGACATCGGAATCGGATCTGTAGATGGTGGAACTGCTGAATCGAGATGACACCCTCCACCAGATGGTAATTGAGAAGATGTTGATAATGAAGACAGTGGATATGACCTTGGTGATGATGATAGGGATAAATTATTTTTATCCCTCGGCAGTACAAGCCGAATAGTGCAACCATTCGGACAAATAATGACCAATTTGTCGAGGTCAAATGGAGACGTCGGTAGCGTAGTCCCGAATGGTTCACGAGAATCCATAGGCGAAGGTAGTGATAGGGAATATTTTATTTCACGGAGTGACAAGAAAAAGAAAGACCATTATGGTATTGTGGTTGGGAGAGAGTTGGAAGAAAATGGTATGGAGGACGGGCGAGAGCGTAGAAGAATCGAGGTGGACAATCTTTTAAACTCCACCCTTGAACCGGAGGCGGTATAAAAATTCAGTTCGATGCACACGGGAAACGGAAATGAGCACACGGTAGGTGCACAACATCACATTAATTTCGAGTGGAAGAAAGAAAGGAGAACGGGAATTAAGCGAGGGCTATTAGTCGAGACATTGTAGATTGATGATGAGAAATTCAATTACCTCGTTTCCGGTCTAGGTAGTTATGGAAGCATGCCGTTCTGGAATGAAGATATATTAAAAAATTCTAGAAATGAAGAACCAAATGGAGATAACGGTGTCGAAAGGAAGGGAGAAATTTTGATACGTGCAGAGGAGGTAAGAGGTTCGATGTGAAGCAATGGAGACCATTTGGAATCGACAAGTGCAGCCGACGTAGCTTTGGATATTAATAAGAAGGAACGAAGGAAAAATTGTGTCGGTAGGCCACGCGAGTCAAAAAATTGAAAGATGTGTGATGGGAGTGACATTGATGATAAAAGAAGTGTAGCATAATGTAGTCAAAGGAAAGCCCTTATTCTGGCCAAGGCGTGTGTAAATCAAACACCATTATTATTGAAGACGAAAGAAACCATGTGGATCAGAATAGCCGCTTTTTGTATAGAAAGGTATGGAATGAAAAGATCAAGAGCATCCATACGGAGTAAGTGGGGACCACTAGCCCTTGACTGCCAGCTCTGGAATGCCTGATATAAGGAAGTGTTGGTAATGAATCGAACAGGTAATATGCAAAGGAAAATATGGTTGGAGCAGTCCAACGCAATTTTCCAAAGTCGTAGAAGGACAGAGAAGGAATACAATCCAGATATTGGAGTTAGTTTCAAGTATATTGAAGCTGCAGAGTACCTTGCTAAAATACCAAAGTTTGGTGATGTCGATGAAACCGAGAGTGTGAAGATTGAACGTATAAGATACCTGATCACCCCAGAAAACCAAGTGAAAAATATTGAACGGGAAAAGACGCCGTTAAACAAAAAAGGGAGGGAAATTGTTCAACAACTAGACTTTGAATCCACACCTGTAGCGAGCCAGATCGGTAACCACTGGATCAATGAACAGAGAGAGGATAGCAATGAGGCAAGCCACGATGACCCAATTATTAGGGGCTGTAAGTAAAGTACTGAAGGTGTCGACGGATCTTGTGATACTGGAAAATTTCGGCAATATTAGTAGTTGTGGTGACCTTGCTAATGACACATCGGAGGTGACGTTGAAACGAAAATCGCTTGGAATAAAAGCTGTACAGAAATGTTTTAGTCAGAAACGGGAAAACAATGTAGCTGAGGAAACGATGGGGGTAATATGGACGGAATTGAAAAGAAAAAACTATATAATGACATCGCTTAGAAAATAACAAGTCCGTGCTACCGAATCGGAAAGAATTCATATGGCGCTACAGTTTATACCAGTAGGATCTGTTGCATATAACAAGGTAATGCAATTAATGAGTAGAGAAGCGGAATTGGAAGATGAGAAAAATAGAACAGAATAAGGAAATATTTGTAAACATAGTTGTTTTAAAAAAGAATTATAAATTATGATGAAATTTGACATGTATAGATATGATATATATACATATAAATTGTCTTTAGTAGATTTTTTTGTCAATTGCAGTTTCAAATTCCAATTTTCATGGAATTGTAATTCCTATTTACATGCAATAGGTTAGACATATTGTAGTAAGTAAATTCGTCGGCTGCCGGCCGTTTTAAAAAACTTGCTGTCAATCTTTTAAAATACCGTACGGTTTTTATCACAGCCAACACTGGTGATTTTCTAAATCATTTCGGAATCATTGAAGAAATTAACGAGCTCTGTGTTAAAAAGAGACAGGGAAGATTGATAAGTAACCGGATTTCTTACACAAATGGTCCAAATATCATTGCGTAAATTGAAGGCATAATTCAAACACGGGAATGAAGCAGAAGCTAACTGGCTATGAAGCTGTTTTGTTCAATGAAAGAACAGACTGTGATAGTTGGAATCCTTGAGCAACTAAACCGTATCGAAAATGATAAAGATGAAGGCCTTGGAATATATCAGGGATGTATTACAGGAAGTAGAAATGTCCGTCGTGGTGTATCTTCTTGTGTTAAGGATTTCATCGATGTTAACCCTACTTATCCAGATTATGTTTTAAAAGACGGTTTTCAATTCCGAGGGTTTGAATTTGCGATTGAAGGAAGACTTATTACGACACTGGTATGTTTCTTGGGATCGTCACGTGAATGGTATTGGAAACAAATGTATACCAACTGATATGGAGGTACTGTTGAAATGACGATGTGTTCGCCTGCCCGCCGCAGGCGCCCACCGTCAGCATCAATGAAAAGCAGTTCATACAGTCCTTTCAAGATCGAGAAGTTGGCAGAGTCAAACTTTCACATATGGAAACAGAAAGTTCAACTTGCTCTGGAATTTAGGGAATTGGAAGAGCACATATCATCTATCCAGATCCCTTCTGACCCCGCTGAGCTCTTTACATGGAATAAGAATGATGCCAAAGCAAGGGCAATTACTGGATTCACACTCAATAATGATCACCTGGATCAGGTTCGCGATGTTACAACTGCCGCTGAAATGTGGAACACCATCATAGACGTCTTCCAACGTAATACATTGTTAAACTGCCTAAATTCCCACCGACGTTTCTATTTTGTAAAAATGACGGACAGAAATGAACGTGTTAGGCCTTACATCAACAGGGTTCACCAGCTTTCATTAGACCTCAAAGCCATGGATGTGGACATCACTGACCGAGAATTGGTCACGACAGTTTTTTGTGGCCTGATCATAAAATTTGAGCACCTAATTGTGGCTATTGACGCACTATCGGACGATGTCACACTCACTATAGATTTTGTAAAGAGTCGTCTCTTACACGAAGAAGCGCGAATGGTTCAACGAGTACCAGAATTCCTTTTGGAGACTCTGCCTTAATCAACGATGCAGTTCAAGGTGGAAGGGGCCGTTCAATTCCAACTTGTAATCATTATCACTGTTGGGGGCATTTTGTAGCTACTTGTTGGAAAAATTATCCACACCTCAAGCCTGCCGAAAAGGGACTGTTAAGCAATACTACGGGGAAATATGGCGATTTAGTATCAAACTCCGACAGTGATGATTACATTTGCCTGTTTGCAAATGAGAAGAATGATCAAAAGAAATACAAAAATGATCACTCGCGTATCATAGACTTCGGTGCCACAGCTCATATGTCTTTCAACAAGAGCCTATTGAATAATCTGAAAGAGGTCTCTCCTTTCAATGTTAGTGTGGGTGACAAATCCTGTCTGAAAGCATTTGGACGTGGCTCTATCAACGTGTTTCTCTCAGTGTCTGGAATAACAGTCAGATGCGTCCTGGAAAATGTACTATTTGTACCAAGTTTGAGTTTCAATCTTCTTTTGGTTGGTATAATTATTAATGGAGGTCACGCAGTAATCTTTGAAGGAAACAAGTGCAGTAATTTCAAGTCAGATGTTATCATAGCTGAAGATACACGACAAAATGGGCTGTATGTTTTAAACTCATCCTCCAAGACAACCGAAACTGGATGGCAAGTTTCGTTATTAACCGATCTAAACCTCTGGCACCAGCGAATCGCATACGTTCATGTGGATGGAAGTCGTGGCATGGTTCGAAAAGGAATTGTATCTGGTATCTCTGCTTATATCAAACAGAATGTCCCTCTCTGCACGGCTTGTGTATACGGAAAGACCAAACAAACGTTTATCCCAAAGCAAAGTGTGGACCTTTTCCCTGGTATTCTTGATCGTGTGTGCACTGATGTGTGTGGAAAGCTTCCAGTCTAGTCCATTTGTGACTCTCGATACTTTGTAACTTTCATAGACGACTATTACCGCTACTGTTGGGTATATTCGATTCGCTCGAAATCTGATGTGTTCAATTATTTCGATGAATGGTTGGCCGTGGTTGAAAAACAGACTTGATATTTATTGAAGACATTGCAGTCAGACAATGGTGGCGAATACTTGTCCGAAGAAATGAAACAATTTCTTCTCAAACGTGGGATAGTCCAGCGTCTGACAGAACCTGGAAATCCATACGAAAATGGAGTTGCATAACGCCTTAATAGGACTCTTATTGAGTTAGTACGTGGAATGATGCAAAGGATCTTGCAAAGAAATTTTGGGCAGAGGACCCAAGTGTGGCTGTACATGTTCGAAACCGAGTGACGACTAGAGCAATGAATGCATCCACGACACCATATGAGGTGATGTACGGCCGAAAGCCAAACTTGAGGTATCTTCCTGTATTTGGTTGTCGTCGTTAGTATAAGGTAAAACCGCTGAGATCAGACAAACTAGATTCCAGAGCTCTAGAGGCAGTAATGGTAGGATATGCAAGAGGATCACGAGAGTACAAGGTATGGAATATGAAAGACAGAAAGATTGTCGTAAGTCTTGATGCAGTATTTGATGGGGAGGTTTCAGCCGTCCAAATGGAAGATGAAATTAGTTCTCAATTACCACTGGTGAAAACGGAGTCCATTTCAGAAAACTACTATACTGATGCAGATATAAGCAGTAATGAAGATCAGACACAAGAAGTAGAACCAAACATGAACGAATTGGAACATGAGATTGAAGAAGAGATACCACATGAAGAGAATCCGCACACAGATACTCCGCACACAGATACTCCTGCTATCAGACTGTCTACTAGTATTCAGCGGAAACCAAATCGCTACAGAGCAGCTGTGGATTTAATCTCAACAGCAATGGCGGAACATTCTAGGTCATTTCCGCATCCAATTTCCGGATCTGATTCATCTATTCGAAAAGACGCTATGAATGTTAAATACGATTCGTTGATGAAAAACCATACATGGACTCTTGAACCTCGTCCCAAAGCTCTAAATGTAGTGTCTTGCAAATGACTATATAGAGTCAAAGAAGAATAAAAGACGGACGGAAATCTCGGAATACGTCATAAGGTACGACTTGTCGCCAGACGTTTCTCACAAGTAGAAGGCTTAGATTAATATAAGACGTTCGCACCAGTTGTGAAATTCAAAGCCATACGAGTTGTGTTGGCACTAGTCTCTGTTTATGAGCTCCACCTTCACCAAATGGATTGAGTAACAGCTTTCCTAAATGGTAAGCTAAATGAAGAAGTGTATATGGGACAGCCTCAAGGTTTCGAAGTTGGAAACCAGTTACATATGGTATGTATGTTTAAGAAGGCACTTACGGTCTAAACCAAGCCCCAAGGAATTGGTACGACGCCATTGATAAATTTTCTGCCATAATCTTGGAATGAAACGAAACTTGGCCGTTGACTGCATATATGTACGCCGTGATGGGAGGAAACTGTTGTTGATTGCATTATATGTTGATGATCTTCTTATTGGGTGCAATTACATGGAAACTCTGCGAAGCACTAGGAATGAACTATCAAATAAAATTTGCATGAAGGACCTTGGAGAGTCACATGTCATACTTGGTATGGACATCGTTCGAGACCGAGCGGCTGGTAATCTCACGCTATGTCAGTCAAGGTATGCAGAAACGGTATTCAACAGATTTTGTATGGGTTCGCAAAAGGATCACAAACACCTATGGATGCAGGTGTTGACTTGACCATATCAGATGAGCCATGTTGTGAGCCGTATCGAGGAGCGATAGGGTCATTAATGTATTTGATGGTTGGGACACGTTCAGACACTGCATTTCCAATCGGCAAATTGTCCAAATATGTTGAAAATCCTGGAATTATTCATTGGAGTGCTGCGAAACGTTTTTACCGTAACGGTATGTCATTCACACCAAAAAGTTGGGTATGAAGTATGGCGGTACACCTTCATCACTTACTCCAAGTGTTTATGTTGATGCAGATTGGGCAGGTGACCATGAGTCAAGGCAGTCTATGAGTGGATGCATTGTGATGATGGGAGTTGCTGTTGTGTCTTGGTATGGCAGACAGAAAGAAGTTGTTGCATTATCATCAACTGAGTCCGAGTACACAATCTTGTGTGCCGGTGTAAAATAAATCGTGTGGATACGCCGTCTCGTATGTTGTATTGGAAATGTTACTTTGATGGATCAGCCGACCGTTATACTGACGGACAATGAAGGGAGTATGAAGCTTGCAAGTGATGCGTCAGTAAACCTTCGAACGAAGCATACTGATGTGAGATTTTACTTTACTCGGCAAGCAGTGCAGAAAGGTATTGTTCGTTTGAAGTACTGCCCAACGAAAAAAATGGTCGGTGACATGATGAAAACAGCGCTGGGAAGGATAAAGTTGGAAAAGTTCTTGAACGGTTGCGGTCTACAGGTTTGTGAATAATCATTGCGAAAATAAGTTCGTGAGTGAAGGATGTCAAACCATTTGATGAAAGGGGGTGTTGAAATGACGATGTCTTCGCCTACCCGACGCAGGCGCCAAAAAATAGAGGCTCATACAGTGTAATAATGACTTACCGTAAACTATAAGCAATGCTTACACCTCGCCCTCGATTTTCCAGGCTAGATTGAATTTTGACCGACTGTACTTGTTGACTGATTTTTTGTTGTTGATTGATTGATTTGTTTTATAAGTTTTTGTTTGTTTTATTGATTTTGATTGACTCAACGAACTCCACTGTGAGATGTAGTTAGTGTCATTTTTGCGTATAAAAGGCACAAAACCAAGTTGTGTCTACTGAAAAATAAAAACTTCAACAAGTTTGACACCAGGTACTATCTTCTCTACCTATTCTGAGCACTGATTGTGCTGCAGATATCCTGGATGACTGCGTGTACATGTCAGAAGAAACGATACGGCAATAATTAGCACAGTTTTATGTAGATGTATTAAAAATATACGGATGTAGATTTCACAATCGGTGTCCTCCCAAATATGAATTGGAGAATATAGACAGTAGGTTTACTGAAAATGGATTTCCTGGTTGTATAGGTGCAGTTCATTGCTTGAAACTTACCTGGAAGAACTACCGCGGGTTCATGAAAGGTCAGTATCTAAACTCATGGGTTTCTAAAAGCGCGACTGTGCAGTGTGAAGGCTGGTATGACCATGACCTATATTGCTGGTCATGGTTCTCTCGAATAGCAGGAACAAACAATGACTTAAACGTACTTTCCATATCTCCATTGTTTACAAGTATATTTAAAGATGCATTTGACATAAAAGTTCCGGATGGTTACATTATTGTCAACGATGGGCAACAACATCACCTTCTACATTTTCTTGTTGACGGTATATATCCACATTGGCCTATATCTTCACACCCTATTACTGGATCAGATAATCCAGAAGAAAATATTTATTCTTTTCACTGGTAGTCTGTGCGGAAAGACGTGGAACGACTCTCCGGTATATTAAAATCCATGTTTTAAATACTACGTCGAGAAAACCGTAGATGGGATTTTAATGAGATAATAAGGATATCAAACGTATGCGTGATTTTACATAACGTTGTGATCCGCATGAAGCAATTTAAAAATATAGAGTTTCATGAACCGTAGAGGTCTGATATGGATGGCATAATGGAATAGAATTAAATAAGATGGACCAGTCGGCATCAGAGTGGAAAGATAACATGTATAATACCATTTTGGAAAATAATACGAATGAAGACAACATTGCAGACTTCACGTTGATTCCAAATATGTAGTATACCGATCCGGATCAGCGCTTCAAGTTACAGGCTGATTTAGTTGAGCATATTATCGTGTTTATTACCTGTTCATCTTCTCTCTTTCCTTTACATTTCGGTCGCCATCTAATCGTTACTTACTATCTCA
>JAULBU010009768.1:0-24662 GCA_032358235.1 Odonthalia washingtoniensis
TCGAGCTATGTAAGAAGAAGAGGTGCCAAACTGTCATTATAACAAGAAAACAAACATTAAAACTAGACGCGAAAGCTTCAACAATCCAGTAAGCTTGCCATCAAAAAGCTGATCCAAGTTCAACTAGGACAGAGACCATCGAGTCATGAAAACCGCACGAGACTCTACCAATAAAGCCATCGCTGCATTGCTAATTGAACAATTAGCATCTAGCTGCGACGCCAGGGCTGGGATTATTCACACTAAATAGTGTGGGGATCGATTGTACGTCTGAAAAAGAGACTAGAAATTCCTAGACCCCAGGATGTATAGACCACACGTACACCACACAGACCTAAAAAGGGACTACTACATGTAAGAAGTGAAGAGCATATATCAATTATGGAGAAAACGGGATACAGATATTTATAATAAACAAACGTCAGTTTGAGGGCGAAAGGGAGGATAAAAGTAAGTAGGCTAAACAAGTGTCTTAATAAAAAGACAGGTAAGCCACAGAGACGTAAAAATCAAACGAAGGTATTATACAGGAAGCGCTGGGCCATTTTTTTTCCATGTAAGATGATAGCGATATTCATTAAAGTAGAAACTAGAATTTTTAGACGACCTTTAGAATTATTGTATGTTATTTTGTCTGATTATGATTATACAGTAATCACAATAAATATCGCTGGGTCTTCACTTGACTCGGCCAACCAACCTCTACAGTATAGCTTCTTACTACAGATTTGTGTTCACCTATTGATAAATCCCTTGCGTCTCTCTGATTGTCACGTGATATAGCACAAGCGTCACTAGCTGAATCTGTCACCTACCCTGTTGCTACGATGCTACTTCAGTCAATTAAAAGTACCAATTGTAAACATATCCTCAGTCGGGCCTCATTACTACGCTGTTTGTATGTACAATAGTTATGGGCCCAGATGGCAGTATTCAGCTCCCATCGCATCCACGCTTCTCGTGGGACATTAAAATTTTTCTGTAGACAGATGGAAAAGGAGACAATCATGAGTATTATAAATCAGTACGACGTTGGTTCCCCTTTCAAGATAATTTTCCCAAGTCGAATGGAAATAAAATTGAAATAAAAAATCGTAGTATAGTATTATAAGGTAATTTATTCGGTAGGGTAAAAGACTTGTGTGAAGGCATTCCATTTTCAGACATTGCATCGGATAAAGGCGTAGAGCTAATCCTTGGATCCATATATAAGCTTGATCCGATATCAGTAGTATCGTTAGTCTTTCAGGAACTACAAGATTTGTTGTTGGTCTACCGTGACAGTAACGAACAATTAGATGACCTCGAAATGAGATTTGGGGCGCAATTAGCCAAATTTAACTCATTAGGATCACCAGTCTCGCTTTCTGGATCTATTGCAGTATTGGTATTATTGGCTAACGTTAACGTCGATTTAAGCCAGTGTATATCCATCGTAGCTGCATCTGCTCCATCCATTAGTGCACTTACAATGGCGTCCACCACGAATGAGTTTTTTGAGTGTGTAAAATACGAAAAGATTGCCTGCGTGTTTCGTCAATGTGACAAACAAGACCCTCAAAATCAAAATCAACATAATTAAATTTCGTCGCATTCGGCAAGTATACACTGTAATTGTAACACTCAAATCGAGTTCAAAACAGCAACAATAATTTCCCTAATTACAATTATGTTTCATTGCATTCGTAAAATTTGCACAGTAATGGTAACGCTAACAGTGAGTTCAAAAATAGCAACAGTAATTTCAATAGACATCATTTCAACGATTTTAGAAGTGAAAATAGTCAGAGAAAGAATAATTACAGAAGAGGTGACAATCAGGGCCATCAGAGAATGACACGTGAATAATTGCAAAATAGAAAGAACAATTCTCAATGTTGGCGTTGCGGTAATTTTTGACACTGGTATAATGACCATGAATGTGATGGAAGTCTTCCCAGATTTGTAAATTCATTTGATCAACCTCTAACAGCTCAGAATGACAGACGTGATGGTCATAGAAACAATATTGGTAGTAATCGGTTTAATGATGGTATTAATTTAAATGAAAGCAACCGAAATAGGTGGAATGATAATCAAACCAAAAATAAGTCAGTAGCAATTAATATGGCCTGTCTCACAAATAGTATGCCTGATAATGTAGTGTGCCCACAAGCTGCTGTAACCCCCAGTTTATGGCCTATGATTGACAATGGAGCACCTTACAGTGCTATCGGGCACGTTTAATTGATGGAGATTAAACCAATATGTTTTGCAAATAATGACATTGACGAGCTCGAAAAAATACCAGAAGCATTTGTGCAGCGTTCGTTTTGGCAATATGGGTGTGAGGGATCATGACAGAGATATTAGGCCTATACTGGGTTCTGTGGTAATAAATGTGAATACAGAGTATACTGTAACGTTGAAAGTAAGACATTTGGTTCTTTCCGGTTCCTCACAGAGGGTATTTGGTAGAAATATTACGAGTAGAAGTAATATTATGCAACTTGGCAATATTGGAATGATAGTTCCTGGTCCCAATAATCAGCGAATATGACTAAAAATAATAAATTTAGATATGCACATCTACTTGACATTATCGATATTTATCTGCCCATGGCAACCGGAATTTGTTCATGCACTCTCAGGTACGGTTACTGATACGTCTCTACCTACAGTGTGTAAAATTGTTAAGAGAGTACACGAACACTTAGGTAGACACGCAACATTTTCAGACATTAAAACGCTCTTACAGAGAAATAACATATGGTCTCCCGAGGTAAATGATCAGCTTCAAAGAACAGTATCCACATGTACGAATTATCGAGCGACATCCAAACTTCAGCCGTCACGAAAAGTGTCCCTGAGCTCATTGAATGGTACTTTTAATGATGTTGTCTGTGCGGATCATTTATTTTTGGATGGAAAACCATTGTCACACGTTATGGATACCACAACCCGTTATTCAGCAGCCTTAATTTTGCCTAATATATCACTGGAAAGCGTCATTCTCGCAGTTGAGACAGTGTGGTTTGGACAATTTTGGTCACCTGGTACTGTTCTAGGGGACGCTGCGTTCAACAATGAAGAGTTTATATCATTCATAACAGCTTCTGGATCTGAATTCAAAACTTTTCTTCCTCGACGGAATTCAAAGAATGAATTAGAATCAAAGTATAATAAAATTCGAAGTATATACTGTCGTCTTAAACACCACAACCATTCAGCTTCCGTCGCATTACTTGCTAAACATGCTGTTAGATTCTCTAATGATCTATATAGTTCCAACACGATTTCAGCATTTGAGATGGCAAAGGTTGCACTCGCCCTATATCGATTACAGTATTTCCAATTTCAAATGAATTAATTGATGCTCAGAAAACATTATCAGAAAAACTTAAGTTGCCCTCATTATTTCATCTCAATCACCTTCTGACATATTTTTATCTCCAGGAGATCTTATTGAAATATACATTAAGCGACACAAATAAAAGCGCGGGAAATGGACTGCTCCAAAAGTTTACTAAGCCATGATTACACAAATTTATCTATCACACAACTTTGTGCCAATAGACACACTATACGTGCTGCGACTGAAGATGTGCGTTAGGACTTCCAGATGAATAATTAGAAGCAATGGTTCGTCATGAAAATGATGAATTAGATGATGACATCCAGGAACTGATATCACACGTGGCATCGAAAGATGTTGAGATCACACCCAATTAGAATGATTCTAACAATATAGGTAATCCTTCTGTAGTTGAAAAAGCTCCAATATTTTCCAGCAATGATTCCAACATGGTTCCAAAAGTTGGTGATAATATCGAAGTTTATTGGCCACTAGATGAACAATATTATCCAGGATTGGTAACTTCAAAAAACGGTGTTAGAGAATTTAATATCGACTATAAATATGGTGATAAAGAAGCAATTTCTTTGGTTAATCAAGCATGGAGTTACCAAACATCTAAAGTTACAAATAATGTCACTCCCGCCATAATTTATGATACAGATAAGACATCTGAAGTTGAAAATATGGTACCTACAGTCACAGTAGATAATACTACTCCAATACCTATCACTACTAATGCGCTCACCGCTACTACAACCAACCTGGTATCTGATATGCAACCTGGTTTGGTTGAGACGTTTGATCATATAGGTAATCAGTCATTTGTAAAGAACAAAGCTCAGGGTTTTTTGACTTTTCCTCTAATAATGTCATAAGAAATTGAAGAAACAAATTTTAAGAAGACGGTCCAATGTATTCTAATAGATAAAATACCAAAAGAAGCAAACAGAATTGAAAATTGAAGACGATAACTCTTTCAAGCTTAAGGCAAGAATTGCACCACATGAATATGAGGACCAATTAAAACATGAACTACGTAGTGACTATTCTATGTGCATTCCTGTTTGTATGAGGCTTTTACTGTCTACTGCCACACTAAATAAATGGGTTCTTACAAAATTAGATGTAAAACAAGCTTTCTTGCAGACCGGGACAGCGACACGAGACGTATCTGTAATTTTGCCACGTGAGTCAAATGATTGGGCTAAAGTATATGGCTACGTCTAGCAGCCTCTTATGGTTTGGTTAACGCAAAAGCAAGCGGACGATGGCAAGTATTATCTGATTCATTACGGGTAGAATTAGGTTTCACACAAATTGCGTCTATGCCACAATTATTTATGATTACTGAAAATAGTGTGCTAACTTGTTTATTAGCAAAAATTGTGGGCAACATATTAATTTTTGTTGTCCCTACAGTAGTAGAAACTGTGGTATAATTAATTGACAAAACATTCAAATTAGGGACTGTAGCACATGGCCCTGGACACATGCGCTTTTATAGACTAAATATTATCCAACATGAAGACCTATCCATCGAGACAAATGATGATGATAAATTGAATATTCTCGAAGGCTATCCTTTATCAAGGATAAGAAGCAGACAAATAGTGAAGGATTTAATGCGATGGAGAAAAAGTCGTTCGCATCACTAAATAGTTCCATCAGTTGGCTGGTAATCACGTCATCAATTTTTTGCGCAGAATTTTCAAGCCGAATGCAACAATAAGCCCCATCGGCTCAAGTGAGACAAATAATTAATCAAATAATAGGTTTCCGACTATTGAAAAAACTTGGTACAAAAATATCTTTTATGCGTCCTGATGCACAGTTAAAAATGTGGACCTTTCTATCATGTAATCTCAACGTATCAAATACAGTATCATGTTACACGTTGAAAGTTCACTTACTCCCACTTCAATAAATTATTAAAGCGTTCGAGAAGGGAATAATCAGTTTGGATGATCATTCGCTCATCGGTCTTGTCACACCACAGGTTATGGACCTACTAAACAAACCACTGAACTCGCAGAAACGAAAATTATCGTCTACATTTTGTGTATGACATTTCTATTAGCAATAATTTAATGAACAACGATCAATCACAAATCCATAACCCCACAATCCCCGAACTCGACCCGGACAATATTGTGCCATGGTTAATGGCCATGCAGTGCGAAGCTGATACTCTTCAGATCACAACCCAGATAGATGATATCAACTATACATCTGACCCTGTCCTTCCTCGTGCTGTATCAGCAATTATTAGCGTTATAATATCCTCTCTCCCCAAAGCAATAGCTGCAGCAGTGCTAACACCGGTAACACCATTCAACCCATGTCTAATAATTAGACGCGTCCAACAAAAATAAGAGAAAATGTCAATGGCTGAGCATGACTCGCTAGAAACTAGAGCACTTAACATAATAATCGCTCATTATGAATCCGCAAGTGACTATATTGATGCGCACATCACATTAAGAGAACTTATGACATTTGCTCGTTACCCTAATATCGACAACGAGCAGACAATAATCAAAATTATTATCAAAAGATTAAGAAATGACCCAATATATAATTCTGTCATACCCCTTTGGTTCTGCAACATGCCGAAAATAATTACAGAAATTCAGACAATGATCGAATCCATTGAAAACGACGCCAAATTAACACCTATACACCAGAACTTTCTCCATAGCCAACAGATAAAACAACAAAGGAATAATAGATACAACCATACTAATTCTTTCCGACAACGCAATACCCCAAAATGCCAAATTCTGCAACTTTCACGCAGCAAAATACGGCAGAGCGTACAACCATAATATTGACGAATGCACGGACCCATCCAATCCTCTAGGTCCTAACTACATTATAAACAGCCGTATAATAAATATCAAGCAAGTTCGTCCGCAAATCATCTCCGTATGCCCACAACCAAAACGACACTAATATCATCTACCAATCACGCCCGAGCAATAAACCAAGCCGACCAGCATGATAATATATCACAGAACAAAACCAATTCTGAATTAGCGCAATCTATGCCATTCTGCTCTGAAGATGAAGAACCCCCCAGGTAAGTCTATACTAGACAGCGCCGCGAATCCTACTCATTCACCGAGGACCTCTTGTGAATCAAACACAAACAAAACAGTATTCACTAACTGCCACAGATTCATCCACTCACACTTTATCACAGATAACTATATTCGATCCGAATCTGAACCATGTATATATTATAAGCACTAAAAACATGGAACCATAGTAATTTACATTACAATCGATGATTTTTTAGTCACGGCGCTATCTCTAGAAGACATTAACGAATTTTCTGTGCATTTGGCCAAAAAATATAAGGTGAAAAAGTTAGGAAAACCGAACACATTTCTCGGTTGGACAGTGTAATATGAAAAATATGATAAAATTACAGTTTCACAACCATCATTAATTAAGAAAGTCGTACACAAGTTGAATTTACAAAATTCAAATTCAAAATCAACACCACTGCCGAATAAACCTTTCTTCGATGATGAAAGTACATCCGAAATCCTAAACAAAAAATATGCCGATCTCTACATGTCTGCACTTGGTGATATACGATATCTAGCTGACGGAACCCGTTTAGATATTGAATATGCTACTGCACGTCTAGCCAGATTTATCACAAAACCAACCATGACTCATTTCAAATTCTTAACACACCTCGTTCGATACCTTCACGGGACTCCCAACTTTGGTATCACATTTAAAAACTCATCCAATTCTACAATAAAATGCTATTAAGACTCAGACTATGCCGTTTCTCATGACAGACACTCAACATCGGCATATATAATTACATCACACGGCACACCAATCCACTGGGTTTTACGCAAACAATCCACCGTTGCGCTTAGTACTTGTGAAGCCGAGTACGTGGCTGCAAGTCAAGCACTACAGGACACACTATGAATCAGGCGACTTACACAACAGCTTTAAAAATCACCAATACCATCCCCCCTTTTTTGTGGACAATAATGGTGTCATTGACATATCAAATAGTAAATGAAAAACGAAACGGCGTAAACACATTGACATTAAGCATCATCATCTCAGCCATCATATACAATGAAAATATATCAGCGTGTTGCGTATTCCATCTATCGACAACATATCAGATCTTTTCACCAAAACCCTCCTTCCTACACGTCACCGTTATATAATAAAATCTATAACCGTCCAACCCAAATCAGATGACTTCAAGCAAGGAGGAAGGAGAGACTTTCTATCAGAATTTTCTGCTTGAAGTCACCAATTACACTGCTGAAACCCCTCTCATTTTTTAATTTCTATTTCTATTTTATTTTTTTTACCACCCCTTTTCTTTTCTGTGAGCCTTTCTATCATGCACTCTCCACGTATCACATACAGTATCATGTTACACGTTGAAAGTTCACTTACTCTCACTTCAATAAATCATTAAAGCGTTCGAGAAGGGAATAATCAGTTCGGATGATCATTCCCTCATCGATCTTGTCACACCACAAAAAATTTCAATTTTTGTTTTTTCAGATGCCTGCCCTTCGTGTGAAAAGGATCAATTATGCTACATTGCCGGGATATTATTTGGTGAATTCAGAAAAGGTTCTGTGTTTCATGTTGTATCGTGGTCGCCCCACAAAGCAAAACGCCCCGTTTGCTCGATAGGTGCAGCTGAAATTTTGGCAGCAGAAGAAGCGATAGGTGAAGGAAAAATATTAGCTCAGAAATTATCAGCCATTTTAAATCAACATGTCGAACTATATATTGCGCTCGATGCAAACGACTTGCTCACGTCAGTCTCAACCAAATGAAATTATATTGATAAATCAATACGAGCGGATGTCAACGTCATCCGCTTTGAGTTGGAGTGCTGCAACGTCAACAGGATTACTTGGATTCCGGGATCATTGAACTTGGAAGATCATGGTCCTAAAGCCAATTGTTCTCTGATTGACGTGCTTCAACTGTTGCAGTTCACTGGTACTATTCCTTTCGACTTTATTAACCATGAGTCGTCCACAACAATAGATATCTAGGTTAGAAAATGTTTTCTTTAAAAAAGGACAGTTTATGTTAAAATTATGGATTATATTTACACGTTCTGGTTATTGTGTTAATGTTTGATAAAACACTATTTGCGCTATAATATATTACTTACAGATGTCTGGATATCATGGAGCATTGCATGGATACACATCGTAGTTATCACAGTCATGCACCCTGTATGATATTATATTTGATTAAGGGTTATTTTCATTGAATAATACTAATTTCAGTGTAATTAGTATTAAATTATACACTGTCAGTTGTTTGCATTATTTTCTGGTGTTAGTATTTTTAGATGACGTTTAGAATTATTGAATGTTATTTTGTCTGATTATGATTAAATAATAATCACAATAAATTCCGCTCAGTCTTCACATGAATCGGCCAACCAACCTCTACAGTATAGCTTCTTACTCCATATTTGTGTTCACCTCTTGCTATATCCTTTGCTTGCCAGTCCCTTTAATTGCCACGTGATATAGCACAAGCGTCGCTAGCTGAATATGTCGCCTACCTTGTTGTTACACTGATACTTCAGTCAATTAAAAGTACCAATTGTAAGGATATCCTCAATCGGGCTTCATCACAACGCTGTTCGTTTTCAATACCCTGAACATCCAATGATGCCTTCAACAACTCGAACATAATCTACATACAAGTCTACATACTTATGTCCGAAAGTCCAGCATGTATGGAAACAAACATACACCGAATCCAATAACAAGCTCTCAACCACCTTATCTGGACCTTCATAGAGCTCGCAGATCTTCAGCGCAGACCGCACCTCCATATAAAAGAGATTCTCATGTCGCAGTGAGAGTATTAGAACAAAATCTACTCTCGTGGACACGATGACACCCATATTAAACGTCTTTCTAAAGGAATCCCCACTCTTTAAGAGGAGAACAAACCCGTAACCGATTAACGGCTCTGCGCTCCCGGACTAACTTCTATATTTGTTCCCAGATGATGCCTTACTCTTCATAGAAGACTATTTTACAATTCCTCTGGATACCATTGGCTCACTCATGGATATATGAGAATTATACGGATTAACGAACAAATCACTCAAAATCCTTCCAAGGATGTTACTCGAACCAACCGAAACATACAACATCCGTCTCATGTTGCATCTATGGTTGGTCTCCCTCACCAGTCGCCCGGAATCTTTCCATTTCAAAACGATCAAATCGTTCACGAACCGACAGGACCAATTTTTCCCTTCGCAAAGCCAATTGAATACAAATCCAACCTAGTTCAACTTTCACAACCCAGTTCAACTTCTCTCGCCACGCCCAGAACGACACGCCAAATTTGGCCTTCCTCGACCCCAGATCCTGACCGACCATCAACTAACAACGGCACAACAACAACTGCATCACCATGCCAAGGTCTTCGAGGTGATAAACTATTTAAGCATACAAAGGAACAAGACGAACAGCCAAGAAGTCAAGATGATAATCTAAGCCCCCCAAGATAAGAATAATTCTGGACAACATATGAAACTTGGACAGATCACAAATTCATTGGGATACACTTTAAAGATAAAATTTTTAAAGGGTAACTTGACGAGTCCTTTACGAATACTCTGCAAAACTGAAACAGGTTTGGTAAACAGCTCAACCTTAATGACGCAAAAAATGTACCATTTTTCAACAACATTTTACTAGAACCGTCAAGAACTTTCTACTTCAATAACGTCGACGGTGATATGAGTTTCTCTCAGATTTCAAAACTGATGGTCGTGGTTATGATTCTGCCAATCGTCAAAAAATCTCAGATACGACTTGACAATGTCACCTTAAAATCCTTTATGTCTGAGAATGAATTGATGGATGAAGCAACACGTTTTTGTCAAATATATGCGCACACATCGATAAACTAAGTTCGCAGTGCATAAACATTTTCAGAAATTACAAATATAATCTCAAGGTTCTAGCATAGCCGTCGCCCCTTTAAACTTATTTCGATAAAATTTGGCACTTCCAAAAAAAAAGTTCATTATGGAAATATTTTGACATTTTCCCTCCTGGTATGAAGGATAGGGAATCCAAATTTACTTCGGCAATTCTGAAAACATAGTCAATTGAATATTGGGCATATGTTGACATTTCCCCTGGATTTTGAGTTTAGGAATAATAATAACAAGCTTGATGAACCTCAATTGAGAGCATCCATGCAGCAAACCGAGGAAATGTTTTCTTTCTCGTACCAGGAGCATCAATTAGGACTTCATGCGCAATATGCTGACATAATATCCGCTCAATATGAGTCAAATGAGTCATGACATCATCTGAGAAGATAAACTGATGAACTGTATTATTTTCTTCATCATGTACCTCCCCATACCATCAATATATGTCCCTGAGAAGCGTTTCTACCCTAAGAATATACGTAACTTTTAATTTATTATAGAACGGGAATATTGGGAGCACTCAGCAGCTTATGATCATTGGCCTTCAGCATCTTTCGCATATTATCATCCCTGACGTGAATAAACATTCTGGAATAAACGAAGATGAAAAAGCAATTACTATTAGGTGTTACCAGGTAGTAGAGAAGTAGAAAATGTCTTTGGATGCATATTTTGAACAGTGTATGAACACACATGATAAGCCAAACTGATATGATGTATTAATATCTCTATTTTTAATTTTTCAAATACTAAAACAATTCCATAAAGATTTTATTGCTTTTCCGACGCGCTGCACCCAATTTATCGTCTTGTACACCGAGTAGAGTTGATATTAACTCAACATGTTCGTGTGTGCACAATTGTATGAGTTTAAAACTGCCCTTTTCAAGATCATAATTTTATTGCAATACGAATGGGGAATGGTGGTTTGCACCTATATACGTAACTAATATTATAAATTCGATTAAAGTGATAGTTAATATCTTTGTAAATAGATGCCACATAGAAGAGAAAAAACAAAACAGAAACAAAATAACAACAGAAACCAAGTGAAAACCACATAACTTAATGAATTAAATATTCTCTACTCCCTATCTCCCACTCCCTCATTGAAACCAGTCGCAGTTGAAACCTCCCCATATCTACCGGAACCAAGATGGTAAAATGGAACGGGAATGTAAGCATCTCTCTAGTAGATACATATTCTAACTGTGATGGCTTTTACCGTAGTACCAGCAGTTTACTATAACGAGGCGGTGGATGGTCACAATGAAAGGAGGATTCAGTGAGAAGAATCGTGAAAATAAGCAGTAGGTGCGACTGATACGTCGGGTGAGATGTATGCAACAGCTGTGATGGAGACAGTTCGTACAGTTGGTACAGCGGTTGTGAGGCCTAATATCCAGTTTACTGGTGGTAGGTGCGTTGCGTAGTTGAAGGTACGCCTACGGACGGAGGGTCCAAATGAGTTGGAGTGATGAATTTGGATGGCTGATCACTGAAGATTTGCTGATTGATATACTTAGAGAAGAAATGTTGGTGGTTGATGTCATAGTGTTACGTAGTTGTTTTTGTCGTTGGTACTGTTGTTTTCGATAAAATTGTTGAAATTATTTCTATTGTTTGTTGGGCGTGTTTCAGTATAACGTACATGAAGTTCCCAATCTCTGAGAAAGGGGGTAGAAAACAATTTAATTAATATAGCATTAGAACTACTATATTGAAAACGTGATACTGTCCAAACATCATAAATCTACTAAGAGTGTTGAGCGAGTTACTTTCCAAGATAGCATAATGGAAATTACTGAAAGGTCAAGCTTCGTAACAACCGAATGAACTGTACTTATTACTGCAACTTTTCTTCCTCATACAACACTACTATTATTAGCATGAACTGAGGGAGAAATAAGTTGAAGTGACATTCATTCCTTTTTGATTTCATCCGTTTAGTTGTAGTATTTCTACAACGAAATGAGCGGATCAACAAATGATGATACGATCATTAGTAAATGGTTTAGAAATATATGACACAGCATTGAACTTGACATATCAGTAGATGTGCAAGTGAATATTCTGTAGAATTTCACCTCAATTGTACATTTTTTATATCATATTTGTGTACATGTTTCGACCCTTATATGTACGGCTGTGCCTGTAGTAAATCTATACTGACCGCCGCTGGTGCTATTAACAGAGAAAGTTTTGCGTACACGTTTCTATCCTTCTGTGTAATTATGTTCCTACAGTTAAACCATACCGGCTGCCGATGGTGCCAGTAACCAAGGAAGATTTGTTTACCTTTTAACTTCATCACCAGATAATAGATCCATATTATGAGTGAATAACAGATATGGTCACTTCATCCGTGTTGAGAATGTTTTTGTCAGTACCGATGATTTGAAATGAAGATCTGTGCTTTCAATGACTGTACGATAAGTTAATATTCATATTCCACCTCAATCGTCTAGAAATAGACACGCAAACGATGGATGAAACTCGATGCACCCTCTACTTCTCCAATTCAATACCCACCAATTACACATGTTTTTCTCAAAAATCAAAGGCAGAAACGGATAGTACTCGTAACAATTTCTCACAGTGTACATCTCAATATCTCAGTGAATTCCTTCAAATCATTTCACTAACAATATTGTGTACAAGTATTTACATAGCAGATAATGGTACGCATAACCACACATATGTATATAGTACACGTACCCGAACAGATGGAAGCAGGTAGATTCATTCATACAGATAATATTTAACTTTTCTCACTATGATGTATCAATGTATGTGAAATATACGTTGAACATTCTGACAGATATTTGTAGGTAATACCACTAATCGTTCATTACTATTTAACAGACTGCGGTGACGATTTTTGCCATAATAGGAACAGTCGAAGAAACAGTTTACAGTAGTATCTCAATTTTTGTCGGAGAAATTCATTACGAAATGATAACATCGTCGAATTAATGAAAAAGAAATATACATTGGGAAGAGTTAAATATGTAGTGGTATGGTATATGCTATCTAACGTTCTTCAGAATCCAAAATTATTTTGTGAAATATTTTGAAATAATATATTTTGGAAATACTGCCAATCGTCAAACTATATTAATATCGAATAAATTTCCATGTAGCGTCGATTTTTTAATAGATCAGTTCTTCCCATCAAAATGTTCCAAATTCTTTTTGCCTATTTCTCTGCACTTTCAAAATAGATTTGGAAAACATCTCGTGTTGGAACTTTCAAATTAGATTTGGAGCATCTCTCGGCCGTTCGCCTCAAAAGGTAGATAAATACATTTCTACTATATGTTGGATCTTTTTGAATAGATGCGTATTTTTCAAATTAGTTTTGATAACAAATTCCAACGAGAAAACAAATTGAGTACAAAATCAAAATCACAATAATTAGAGATTGTCAAAGTCATATTGAAGATTCACCAACAATTTCACTAAAGTGACATCAATTTCATTATGAGAAGAACTTGGTGTTTCAAAATAAACTTTGAAAAAATAAGTAAGTTCTTCCCCACAATCCCCAAAAATTCGAGTAAAAACAACCCCATTCGGCTTTGGTACTTTTTGAGGTAAAAAAACATGGCAGATTTTTGCCGTTTTGGAAATGACAGATTCATATGTGGTACTGGCTGGTGATTTTTGATGCTTTTCTGTTCTGAAGGACATAGCTCGTCCTTGAGACTGGTTACTCGGTGATTGAGATATTCGTGGATAGTGGTATAAGGAAGAAGTGGATAAGTACCCTGAATCTTCTTTCAATCCTGCTACCGTTTTAGATCTGGTAAAGGGCTACTTGTATTAATTCGTTCGACTGTTGTCGATGTGAGACCAGTCAAGCGAGTAGACTTCCTTTTGAACGCGATAGGACTTGATCCGACTTTCAATAGATTGTGGAGTGCAAAAGTTTATATTAGCAGTGGAAAAACACGGAATCCTAAATATTTTTCTCTTTAAATATCCTATACGTGGAGACCATATTTTATTTCAAAGCCTCTCTATATCTTTACAACGAATGTCAGTAGGCTTGAAGGAGTGGCTAAACTTGGAGACTCTGGATCTAAACCAATATTAGGATTAGTTTTAGTAATCTCACTATTATAGGCTACGTGATGCAGAACTTCAACTTAGTCATGTTTGGTCGTAGTAGTAATATGATGAGTAGCCAATTAGGAGTTTGGACGTGATTTCCCTATTTTTGGTAAGAGATTCACGTAGAGTGTAAGGGTTCTATACGTAGAAGTGTAGTGTGGTTGAAGCGTTTGAAGTTGTTGACGAGTTTTGGGGTCGGAATAGAAGTTGAGGACAAGTACAATAACAGTAGTAGTTCCAGTGTGCTCCTTACTCTTTTGTTTGGGTTGTTGTGAGTGATAAAGATTCGTAATAGTTCTAGTTAGTTCTTACGCATATAGTATTGACATGGTGATGTATCGCAGAATCTTACGCAGATAGTTTTATATTAGAGACAACTTCGCTACCATTATCTATGCTGTGCCTGTTAAAGTATTTAGATGTATCCGACAACTTTGGTCAGTCCTATTACAATATAGGACTTGTACAGCAGGAGAATTTAAAAAGAATCCAGGTTTGTATTGGAAGATGACATTGCATAATAAGAATATGTAAATGATCTTTGATGGGGTGGAATAATTATACGTACATAGATGAGGTAGTGAGCAGAAACAGAGTGGATGATTATCACGTATATACTACATTATTAAAATTATGCGTACTTAAATGAATCTTATTCAATGAACCATATGCCGTAGAATGTTCTGATTGAATGTGGAATAATATATGTGGAATATTCAACATCTGAGGATCTTCGTGAGTAACGAAGAGTAGGGCTAATACAGAATAATACGCTAATACTTACTCTACTATAATACCGAACAAGGTACCGGTATCTTAGGCCACTTCAATATTTGATAAAGTACGTAAATTATACTATTATTAATGAAGGTGAACGAAAAGGAAACGTAACAACAGGAAAATGGTGCCACCAGAATACTTTTTATGCTTAAGCTACACCTGTATGGTTGGATATCATGCCTTCCGCAATCCAAAATCTTCGAACAATAATCAAAAAATTGAAACAAACACAATATGTTCCCAATATGCATCAATTTTCTGTTACTACTTCAACTTTTTTAATGTAACAGTGCTCCGTCCTCCACACTGCACTCACGTCCTCCTACAGTATGCTTCAAATAGCATGCAATGCCATACGGAAAAGGTTTGTCCACTTCGACGTGGGCTTCCTAGATCCTAGTATCCCTCTTTGAGTCAAGTATGTGCAAACAATTACAAAAGGCCATTTTATTGTTTATTATATAAGATTTTATCCACAACTATCCCTTCTTACAATTCTAACAAGCGCCTAGAGCGCTGCAGAAATCAATTTACTTCTACTAAATCATAACATTGCCTCTCCACTCTTTTTTTAAATCCCTCAGTGTCGATTAGATTAACATTCGTGTGTCACTTGACCACTCCGAGAAACAAAAATAAGTGTAGGACAGTACACGGAATGGTCAAATACGACTATACCCGTATAGCAGAAAACATTTGTATAGCAAATATTCAATATTTGTATATAATCAACACATTACAGTATAAACTGAATGGCATACATAACCTACACGAACGCGGAACAGTGTTAGTTAGTAGCGACTACTGCCACTGGAATTATATTACATGTGTAGTTTAATCTGGCAATGTATCAAATATAGAATACATACGAGAACTGTAAGAGGAGGGAGTAATGAAGAAAAACCACCGATTAATAAAAAAACCAACAAACTTCATAACGTGCATATTGCAGTAGCAACATGAAACGTCCAGTAAACGGCGTCAACCAGAACATAAAATTTGAGCCTAGGTCTGATTCAAGTCAGAGCTATGTCATCAAACTCCGCGGCGATTACTGATCGCACTGCTAAACCAGGTCCATGCAAAAACGTGCTACTGAATCACTCGATTCAATAAATTCCCGTACCCCTGCTCCTATTGGAAGAAGAGAAGAATCGTAGAAGCTACTAAGAAATTAAGACGCAATTTTGCGAGAAATGTGGATAAATACACCAAGAAATATAATCTAGGAATGAAGTTGCAACAGAAATAGAAGAGAACACATATCGTAGTAAAGGAAAGAGAAAAGGGGATAGGTAAGGAGAATCCAGTAAGGAGAATTGACATCGCTAGTATTTCACTTTAACCATCTACACTCCTTTCTACATTCTGATTAGGATGACATAATTCCTCTTAATTAGATAGTTTACATCTCTGCTTCTCCTACACACTGTCCTACTCCTGGTCCCTACATGACTGAACTAATCTAATCCCAATTTTCCTCACTGCCACTGATGCCTCCACTAATTTTACACACGCCGTTCAATTATCAATTTTAGTAACTAATGGTTTTCTCAATAGGCATGTGGTTATGGCACCAAACATGTCTGATACTGCTATCAGTTTTAGAAATGACCAATCAAAAAAAATCAATAATCTGTACTCTTACTAAAACATGGCTAGTAGAAATGTTCACCTTATCCCTCTACATATCCGCTACGGAAAACCATTAAAACCATAATTTCCAAATGGATAAGTGATGCATATAATTTCATACCTCATAACATAAATAGTAAAACTTCTTCTCCAAATAATTTTTCAAATGCGATTAATCCCCAATATGACATTCCTCCTCCTGCCTCTCCTGTCTCTTCCCACTCGTTACCTCATTAAAACATTACGACAACAAGTCCCAACCTTCAAGAGAAACCTCCACTACTCTACCACACCTGTCATACTCACAGTAAGTCTGACAATTCGAAACGGCTTCTGACTTGTTTGTCGTCATACATTGCATCTCCATCGAACAAGACATCCCACATATCCATAGACCACACTTAAAACTAAAACAACCCCAATTCCATTGTAGAAAAAGTACTTACGGTTTCTCCCACTACTTCTCCCTTTCAGTGCATAATACACTGTCCGGCGAGTCATCGATTCGAAATCATTCAAAAGTATCATATCCCAGATCCCGCTCTGTAAGATATATTCACAACAACACTTTTGACTAGTACGCTATCCCATGCATTTACTCAGCACAAGAAACTATATACCGTTATGTCGACTTCATCCCATACCACCCCGCTCTCGATCCGTCAAAAACCGCTGCGAATGCTTTCGAAGCGTTTCGTCTACAGATCACATTGCCATTTATTGCAGCATTCACAATGCTACAAAAATATATCGAAACACTCGTATAATACCCAAGTGCTATACAATTGAGTCAATATTATTATTCATAAATACAGGAACGGAACAATAGATAGTTATATAATGCCATTGCCTAACTATATTTATAGGAAAATCTGATTTGGGAATCCAGTGGATATATTTGATATACAAATATAAACGCAAACTACAAAAACATACACCGCCAAAAGGACGCTGTACGATTCGTGGTGACTTAGTGGCAGCACAATTTCATTAAAATCCGGACCAAATCACTGCATATGTCGTCAAGAATTCAGCTTCTCGGCTCATGTTTGCTCATGTGCAATCACATAATCAACCTCTAAGATAATTTTACGTAACTCTTTATTTACGTACTAACCTTATGGTAGCACCAAAACTGTATTTGTAGAACAATCACCATTTTCCGATGGCACTTTTCTTTTTCACAATGCCCATTTTATATCCAGAAAAATATTATATATTTGTCCATCGCCTGCAATATTTGTTTGAGTTGTCTTCGTACTCACCTACTGTTTAACGACTATACAAATTCACATGCTGACCCTTGCAATTTTTTTCAAAAACTTTCAACAGGCATTATTCTAAATTCCATTTCAATTGACGTCTTCCTTGTAACTGCTTCAAAATCCTCAGCTATTGATAAGTTTTACCCACCTCTGATCCAAATATTCTGTGAATGACATGGGTCGACCATCAACTTTTCGTTGTTGGTCAGTAAAATATGCACCAAACAGTTACATCGCTCTATCACATCCCACCCTCATCTATAACATTGCAAGAAAACTAAACCTGCAACACTCTAATCAACGATGTACGCCTCTTCATCAATTTATGATGACTTTGAATAAATTGCACTCACCCCTTAATATAAATACATCTACATGTCCTTGATTCCATTCAGTACCTCGTTGACGGTACTAGCTATGACATAGATTTTTCGACAAGATATATTGCTCGGTTCATTCGAAACAACCACATAATTCTCCATTTAGATCTACTACAACATCTGTTTAGATACCTAAAATCTACGAAAACCTTGGTCTCATTTTCAATAATATGAATAAGGAAGTTCTAAAATCGTTATAAGATACATATTTGGCCGAATCGCACTATCTCACATTCACATCCAAATCCCTTCATAAACCCTATGGCAAACAAATATTTTGGAAATCAAGAAAATATCAAATTATCACATTGAGTTCTTGTGAGAAGTCAAATATGTTGCATCCAGTCGAGCTCTACAAGATACTCTTTGGCCCATGAAGTTTACAAAATTACGTCCTCTGTCATCCACAAAAACCGACGAAATGTTATATCAATGGTGCTATTACCATTTCCTAAAATAAAGTCAAAAATCGGAGCCGAAAACATATATACATCGAACACCACCATTTCCAACATGGCTTCAAAGCCTCCAATATTGATACTCAAAGATTCCCCACTTCTTACTTTCTTACTATATCGCTGACTTACTCACCAAGTCTCTTCCTCCCAAATGACACAAAATATTGCTAACTATCTCCCACCACCTAAAATTCAGATGACTACAAACACGGGATAATGTGGGACTTTCCCCTCCTTTTTCACACATTTACCGAATTTTAGTCCCTTGAATTTTGTGTATGTATCATCCTCTTACCTTTTTTCTCCACTTCATTCATAATTAGGTCGACGATGGTAAAGAAGCAAAACGAAGGAAATCCTTCTTCTCCTTCGATCATGTAGTGACGCCATTAATGATAAATTGTGTTGTTCGATGTCAGTTGTGGAATTAAGAGCTAGTGCTACACGCAAGAGGCAGGTGTTATCCATATCTGCCAAATTTTGTAGGGGGTGCCATGCCTTTTTCATGCTTGCATATATGGGAAGAGTCAGTAAAGAAAGTAGGAAAAACTCCCGTATGCTGTTATGAGAGATTTGTCACAGAAGAAATAATTGTCTCAAAAGAGATTTCATGCCTAATTTTAGCATTTTTGCTGTATATTTTGAAGGATATAAAGTATCAATTCATCATTCTCAAATTCGCTCATCCTATACATAATTTTAGGGTGAAAAAACTGTAATACTGGATACATCCTAGAGCTGTAGGATCGTCAGTAGAAGTGAATTACTAGGGACTGATTCAATTTTTCTAAATCCTCTAGGGATTAGTACGCGCCTAGCAAAATTTCTAGATTGTTACTAGGGATCCATTAATCATGTCTAGGGTATATGTTTCCATGCCAGGAACTACTAGGGACGAGTTTTCATATACATACTAGGGTCAAAATAGCTACAGAGAAATCCGTTTCCAGGGACCTGTATAGGTTGAAAACACAGCAATTTTTCTATATAACGACTAGGGTAACCCTAGCATATATGTGTTTTGATAGGGTCAGTTTACAACACTCTTCACATATGACTATTAGTTGAACTTGTATTTCATTGAAGCACTTGTTAATTTTGAAACTTCCTTTTCTCTGTTCAAATATTCGCAGCCGATCCCAGTAATTTATACTCTGAAGAGACTAAACATTAAAATAACTTTAAAAATCTGTTCATTTAGGCTTTCATTAATTTAAATTTAATTATTAAATACAGATCGTCTCTTTGAATTTCAAATGGCAACCCTGCATAACAATTACCATCGCCATAATAATGATGGAGTTGATACTATCATTACAAGTGGTGGAGTTGATATTATGATTAGTAGTGATTATGCATGATTTCACTGTCGGGTTGAAAGTATCATCTTCATGAAAGAGGAGGAAGAAAATGGCAGCTTGGATATAAAAATGATATGAACTACAACTTACCTGCAAAAAGTTCGCACCAAAATTTTACACGGAATTAATAACATGCTGACATTAATAGATTAAGAATCTCAAATATCCGATTTAATTATCGATGTTTCGGGAAAAGAAAGTGGAACTCAACTCTATGGGCTGTATAAGTCTGAAGGATTAACAGGAATGCTTGAGGCGAAGAACCTTACATGCATCGATACAGTTTTCCAGTTTGTATTGGCGTATAGAGACAGATTCTGTGGAGAACAAACGCTCCAATTACATATATCTGTACACAATATATTGACAGTTTAACATGGTGTTCTTGGCGACATGATGCATCATCGTGAACAAAATCTGAGCTTCATTCTTTCGAAAATTCTGTGAAGCAATTTAAAAAATCGATGAAAGATACATTTGAAAAGTACGATCCAAGTACTTCAGGATTTTAAATTTCGTTTTAAACTCATGTTCACGAGGACATTGAAAGATTTGGAAATCTTCAGATGCTATGCGCAGATCATTACGAGAATAGCAATCTACTTTTCAAACAACAGTATCAGAGAACATCAAAAAGAAGAACTACAGCTGTAAGGGAAACAGTTTCAAGAGTTGGAGACAGATTGGATTTGTCTGCTGCAAATTGATGTAAAGAAGCAGAGAATGTTGAGGATCTGAATAATATTTCAGTACGTCACCGTGGGTTAGTGACACGAGGTGTTGTTGTGAAGTTACGTGAATTCAGGGAGCTTCCCGATTTTTTCAAACAGAAAATGGTCCTTGTGGATGGCTTCATTCCAAAATCATGTCTTGCAGAGGCACATAAAAATACAATAGTGATGTAATAGAATTACTTACCCAGAAATGTGACCAGGGAGGAGAATCATTATTAAATTTGTCTGAAAGAAGAAGGTATCAGGAAGTGTGGTCAGTACGTTGAATTTTCAACACGTATAACAATGGTTAAGAGTGGTACTCTTTTCGGTGACCATTATTGCAGTGTTGACTATATTGAAGATATAGCAGTAAATGTAGTAAATTTACAAGGAAATAACATATTTTTGCAAAGAATGTTCGGGTGTCAGTCTTATTGTAATTTAAAATATGGAAAGTTTTCTTTTGTACTATTGGATGGTTCTACTGATGATGGAAGTATTTTATACTGGATTTGTCAGGTTTGGGCATTTCTATTGATCAAATTGGAAGGCTATGAAGAAGGAACAGAGTATGCCTTGGTAAAATATATGGAAATTTCTAAGGGAATTGGCAGTATAGATGATTTATACGGATGTGTGTTCTTGTGATGGAGCACAGATCATGAGATTGAACACATCCATGCCAAGTTTGAAAATAAAGGGAAGATAAGACAGTATCCATGGTTTGTGCTATAACATTTCAAAGAAAGAAAAGGTATTTTTCATGTCGTTCACCAGAATTATCCAATTAAACCTTTTGTAAATGACATGCATTTATCACAGTGCAGGTGTTGTTCAAATCGCTTCCAATATTTGGAAAGAGAGAGAACATTTACAATAAGATACATTTCCACATCACAACTAATTACAGATAGTTACAATGAGAGAGATAAAGACGTCCTTCATTTCATTAATAAATTAACACAATCCCTATTGAAATGATTCTGGATAGAGATAATTGAGCCTATCATCCATAGATAAACGACTAGGGACTGAAAAATTCCAGACTAACATGCCTTGTGAAACTACTAGAGGCAAAGACAGTCAAGTGTAGCGGCCCTTGTAAAACTACTTGGGACAGAGACAGTCGAGTCTAGCAGCCATTGTGAAACCGTTAGGGACAGAGACAGGCGAACCTATCATCCCTTGTAAAACTACTATGGGCAGAGACGGTCGGGCCTAGCGGCCCTTGTCAAACTACTAGGACAGAGACAGTCGAGCCTAGCAACCCGTAGCAATATCGCTTTGGTCTATACAGGGTGCCATCTGTACTTTGTAATATGGCTATTTACCTGAATGGACTCCCATATTCGGTTCCCTAGCAATTTAGGACCGTTACCTAGTAATTCACTTCAACTGACGAAGGCTAAACATGTGAATTATGGCGATCAGTTGTTTTGTAATGGTTTTTTCTTCGAAAAATATCCTTACGTACCACATGGTACATTTTCGTAGGTTACAACTTTCGGAACGTATTGGTCTCGAAGTAGAATTACCATTCGGGAGAGGTAGAGTTCACCGGTGCCGTCATTTACTTTTTCAGAAACGTTTACTCATAACGAGCGGTTGCAGAGTAAGCAAGAACACAGAAGACATGTCGGTGCGTACATCTTCACAAAACTGAGCAATATCGAAAATAATTTCTATTTGTTGCGAATGGTTCTACAGTACTACCTCGAACCTCCATTTAATTTTCGCCTTGCGGGCGCGACCTAACTTATTTGATTTATTGACTTCGTATTTTTGATTCTACAGAAATGCGTGAAGAACATAGAACCATTCATAGGAGAGCTTACTCCATGTGTGCACTATGTGGCCAACAACAGCTAATTGACTACGATTTTGTCGGGTTCGGTTCGGATTCGGTTCGTATTATCAGATGCTGATCGTCTCCGTCTGTGTATATTTTGTGTCGGTCACCGGAACTAAGAATGTGCACGACGGCGGCCGGACTCTGGCCGGCCACAATTACTTACACTGTGATTACTGTAATTCCGGTACAGTATATAACTTTTCGGATTGCTTCTCGGGACGCTGATGTGGCCTAATGGGCACGGTCGGCGGTCATCGTGCCGTCGACATATGCCGTTCCGAATTCAATCCTTAGCGGCGTCATTTCTTTTGGAAATTTATCCCAGCTGTCATTTCGCAGTCTCGAACGGGCCAGCGGACTACAACTATCACCGTGAAATTCATTAGAGAAACCATGTTGCCAAGCTTCAGTTAATCAGCTTGCTTACGGATTATGATGAATGTCCCCGCGATGTGGTAGAAAGGAGGAATGAGTGAGGGAAGATAAACCTCTTGAGAAGGAATAGGTACCACTTCTATCCATAAATGAGAATAAGTAGAGTGGCAAGGGTAACTTCTCTAGCCTGCGTTTACGAGCTTGTACGAGCTTGAAACGTCGATGCGAACAGAATTTGATTTAAAAAATATCAGAAGAGAAGCGCGAGAATCGTTTATAAAACATGCGGTGATTCATATCACTGGAAAGATCCTGATTCATAGGGGAAGATATTTCTATGCAGTCGAGAGTATACCCATGTTGTCGAGTCGAATAACGCGATTAGAGAAGCAACGTGACCTGTTCGCGTGACGCCATCGCGGAGAAGGGTCGAAAGTGAAGGAGATCCATACAGGAAGCACGAAGGGACAAAGCCGATGGATCGCAGGTTGATTTAAGCACGCACTCAAGGATACGCATGAAGAAGTGAACAGGACAGATAATAAAGGCCTTATAAGGAAACAAGCACTGCCCACTATACAACCAAATCACCCCGCACTCAGACCGTATTTATGTCCCCAGCAGACAACAGTATTACCCACGTCTGTATTCCCTGGTGCCGAAATCCAACTCGTACTGCATGGCCAAACACCCTACGCGCTACTCACACAGTAATACGAATACAGCCTCCCACCCATACTGTAATGTGCAACCCGTTGCCACCCGTGCTGTAACGTGCACCCCATTGATGCTCATACTATACTTGACAAATTTACTGTAAGCACCTGTCAATAGGCACCCAACAGCAATGATAACCATTATCAAGAACACTTTTAGTTTCGATAGACACCGGACCGTACCCGCGTGTTTCCTTTCATGCAAAATACGATTATGCCTGCCTAGAACAGCTACTATGAGCTATGTTTCTAATTAGTGGAAGATAAATACCAATACACGTGTCAGAATCGTTTCCTCTTTGATCATGAATGGTATATTTACCACGCTCGGATCTAGTTGGAGGATCTGAAGAAGAAATGTTGACATTAATAAAGAACAATAGAAATAACCGATTCAAAATTTAACGAGACAAGCAACCAGGATTTGGAAAACCGGAACTAACCACTCCCAAGGACTACTAATCATCGTCACTAGGATCAACGATAATCTCCACACGGCGATTGTCTTCAGCTGCCTGCAAATAGAGCTGGGAAAGGAACGGAATCCGTCTTCCTTCGATCACAATAAAAGCCGCAAAATCATTTAATCCGTGTGTAACAAATTGGGGTTTGTTTTTTGATCTAAGGGATGATGGGGAGAAAGAGTCCCCAAGTTTACTCGGTAAGCTTCCCGCCGCTTAGTTGTA
>JAULBU010009779.1:0-24658 GCA_032358235.1 Odonthalia washingtoniensis
TATACACACGTGCAACGGAATTATATCCTCACTTACTTACTATACATATGGCGTGTATCATCCTATTACTAAATAGGAAAGACTGTCATCGATTTTTCAGCAACTAAGCTGAAGCACAAATTTGGTTATTTCCACTCCCCATCGAGGATTAACGGAAGCGAATATCGCGTCACCACAACAACGAGACTACGTCGAAAGGTGGGTCGTCGATCTCATTGCAGTTCTACAAAACCGCGGCCAGTCGCGGAACCAGTACTGGGAGACAATTGCACGAATTATTGTAGCAGCACATTTCACGTTTATCAAGGTACAAGAACGGCTACCCTTCATCCTATCGTGAGATTACAACATACTTTAAAACAATCTACGTCAGTATAATTAAAATATTAAAGGACGAATTAATAGGGGAACGAATTACTTGTTAAGAACACAAGCGGGAGGGAGAGGATTAAGCTAAAAAAATGGAGACGGGAAGGGACTCAACAGAAAAGGAAGTCCACGGATCGGGAGTACAACATCTGCTTTTCCAGGAGAGCAGAGGTCATTGAACCCCACAACGCTTTAATGAAGAGTTTGCTCTCTCCTATTCAAAAATCGACGAGGTGTACTAGACATTACCCACAACTACAGATATGGCCGCGTTGTATATACGGGTTGTATAGCCTGGTTGCGCAAGTTTAACACATTGACCGCCCTAACGAAAGGTTTTTGCCTTCCGGTTCTAATGATCAACCAGGCGTCCTCAGACACTCTCCAAAACGACAGACCATGCCCGATTTAATGAACACTTAGCTATAATTAAGCATCTCCACGCCCACATAAAAGTTTTTGTCCTCCCCAATCAATAATAAACGAAGCTCTAGACCCCGTAACGACAGATATGGCCGGGTTACATACGGGGAACCATTTGTTCTAGCCACACACAATCCTAATGAAATCTTTTTCCTTCTATTTCTAAAGATTAACGAGACAGTATGTCTCTAAACCGAAATCAATCGATCCATGTTCACCTTCGCTTCCAAACAAGTCGGCTTATATTAACTCTAATGATGCTTCAATATACCCCCAACCCTTCTTTACTATCTCCCCGAACAAGACGGATTAGATTAACACTGAGGAGGACAAAGTATGGCCCCCAACTAAGATGAACATCGTCAATGTGACCAGGTAACATAAAGAGGAATCCTCGCTTATCCAATTTCTGAGAAGGCTCCTGAAGAGGCTCGAATAAGATCAATAGAACGTCAATAACGGCACGCCCGCATAAGAGGAGACAATACCAGGAGTTTTTACGTACCTTATAGCCAAAAGCTCCCATATCAGATGCCTAAAAGCGGCAATTATTATCCAGTTCTGCTCGTTCGTTCTGCGAAAGACGCTTTCTACAACTAGCTGCAAAGTATGTCCGCGACGTGCATCGTCAAAGAGAAGTCGATGGGATACAGTTTAAACGAAAGACAATGTACATTATGGGAATGGCTAAGAACACAAATGGATTTTAGCAGGTACAGAAACTCACTCCCCAGGTTTAATATATTGGGCGCAAGAATCAGTATCTTTGAGATACTAGCCACATAAGAAACAACTGAGTAGTAAATTGGTTTTCATTTTTTGTGACATTTTATCCGGTAAAAATCAAAATTTCAGGATATTTATTTTGAAATGACAATATTTAATGCCACAGTAATTTATTGTCCCACACATAAATTAAAATTTTCTTCCGCTGAAAATATCTCATAAATAATAAGTTTTGTACTGTAATGGGTGTAGTGAAAAGTCAGGGACGCATAAAAGAAACGATACAATTTAAAATTAAATTTCAACTTGAGGCCATGAAAAGAACCTTTTCTAAAAGGGACAGACTAGACATGTGGCAAACGCACCAAAAATAAAAAAATAAAACCACATAGGATGGCTGAATAGGAACCCCTGAATGCATGCATTAGGGGGTTCATATTCAGCCATCCTATGTGGTTTGAATCGTTAGGTCACTGTTTTCTACTGCAGTAGAAAATAGTGACCTACCGATTCAAGCAAGCACAAATACGAAGAACCCACACCTCAACCTATGTACAGTCATAATGCTCCTGCATGCACATATGAAACTAAACCACAGTTCAAGTTTATCATACCACTTTTTCTTTCCAATAATTTTCCACTCCACCAGTGCTCAGAATCACCTTCAACCACAATCAGGTACCGAATCACCAGATTTCACCTTTCTCAGATCAATCTGGGAAAGAAAAACACTTTCCAAATCAATTTAGAACTCTAACTGTAGTGGTATCCATTTAAGTCTTCAGTAGATTCCTCAAAGACGTTGAACTCCCACTGAACGATCTCAACCTTTGCCACATAGTATCATATCAGAATACGCCCAGGAGCTATGCCATGAAAGACCGCTACCAGACAACAAGACAAAAATTGCTGTTTTATCACGACTTAGATGGAATAAAAATTAAACACTGATACATACTTTCGTACTCAAGATGATTCCACCTTATTAACGTAGTGAAACTGGTACTGAATCTAGTATTTGACACCATGGTTACTTCACATGAGTAATAACTGTTAGACTTGATTGTTATTTAAGAATGTTTAAGTTGTTAACGTACACATGAAATGCCAATATAAATATATTGTAAAAAAATAGCACAATAAATGGAATTAAAAAAATCCATTTACTACAAATGAAAGGAATTGACGGAGTAAGCTATAGATTAATCCGTAAATCCCTTTCACAATCAGTTTTCAAGCGTAAATTAAATCTGTGACTGGTTGCATATTCGTGACAAAGCAGAAATAGAATCCTGTTTCCCAAAAGTATTTACTTCGCCAAAATCAAATGACAGCAGACAAAGAATCCTGTTTTACAAAAGTATCTACTTCACCGAAATAAAATGATTAAATACTGAGAGTAATTGGTTCTTTGTTGAAAACATCTCATAATTATTGGTGGACAGTGTCCACCAATAATTATGATATGTGATACCTCTTCGGTTTTGACAATCCATCATTGACAGATAATAACGAAATTATGAATTAGTCAAATCAATTCTATCGTTCCAAAAAAAATGGGATTAATATATCTATTGTTATGTACAAGGTTTTTCCGAGTGTCATAAATGACTAGGTCGTACCTCCTAGAAGGTACTATGGGCTAGATACAAAACATAAATTTATCATTGTGGACCTCTAAAAATTCGAAATAAATCATGCGCTTTGAACTCAACGAAAAATCCTGAACCATAGTAAGAGGGATAGAGTTCAGCATTCTAATCTAAGTTTTAAAAAGGAGCAATCAAAATTGAAAATTAATCTCTTCTCCACTCACATCTGTACCTTCTAGTATACTATCAAAGCAATATATTGGTAAATCATATCATAGATATCATATCTAACTTTGAATTTAGTGATTTGACGTATGCAAGGTACATACGTCAAACCACTAAATACAAACTTTTTAAATTTAGCCAAATACATCTATTCTAAAAAACAATCCAAGTGATAAAGGACGGTTATTTGACGTATATGCTGCAGTGCAATTCATTTTCGACCCCTGTATTTCTTTGCGACTTTTGTCACATTTTTCTTTTGTGTATGTCTAAATTTAGAGTGGCCTACCACAATTGTCACGTATGTTTCAGACTCTATTGATCATTACAGTGTCTCGATAGCTCCCACTACCTTGTACTGTACGCTCCCCCTCCCGCCGCCCGACGGCAGGTGCAGCTACTGAAGGGGCATCTACATGTACCTTCTTCAAATCTAATAAATACAAGCGTTCTTCAGACTGCAATTACCTCAAAAGTTGACTTCAACATTACCGTATAATAACCTTTGGAATTGGTCATTGTCCTTCAACGCAGGCTTCAGCTTCCGACTCCGCCTTATAAGCGGGCGTTCTTGTTAGACTTATGTTAGCCGTGTTATTACCGGTTGTACCGTCGTTCAACATCACCTCTTACGAGGTAGTATTTCGACCAATCTGTACTCTCGCGAATAGTGCGTGTCCTCCATTGTCATTTCAGTGACTTCTTTCCCTCGATCATCCTTTGACACGACTAATCGTCGGTAAAGACAACTACTACCTACGTATACCCTTATCTGTTTTTCTACCCTTTTTGGTGAAGTGCTATGACATACGACCTACTCGGAAAGATGGACTCGAACCCTTTTCTGTCTCGCCCACCCCTGCTTTTGGACGCATTGTACGTCATATACGAGTTATGCATAAATTTATGAATGTATGATTAATTTATTTTTACGTTCGCCATCTTCTGAATGTTTTTATTGTTTTTGGAGCAATTAAAAAACTGTTTCCAGTTTTCCAGAGGCAAGAGTCTGAAAATTGATATCAATATTTTCCTATTCCGGTGAATTGATGCATCGATATTAGAAGAAAATTAATTTTTCAAATTTACAGAGAGCGGAAAGAACAAAAATGTAATGCTCCGTAGCATTGAAAATAACACAAAAACAGTTTCATTGTAGTGTGTAATCACACTGAGTGATACTAAATATAGAAATTTCTCTCTTTAATTCAACTTCTTATATATGTTTTTCGTATGTTGTATAGTCCATTACCAATGGTAGTACTATTTCCTGAATGGTTTTCCTGTTTTTTTCCTTTCTCAATAAGTTCAGCATTTAAGTGAAGGGTTTTCAATGAAATTCAAAGGATATTCTTCTATTTCTGGAAGCAGACGTTCAATATGTCAGAATAAACTGTCTAACTGGTGCACCGAACAATGTATACAATATTTTTATCCTACTAACAATATGTTACCCAAATAGTATGGTCTATAAAGTTTGAGTAATTGGCACCCAGAAAGTTGATCTTTTTCAATTCATGAAAATGTGATTTAAATTACGCTGGTGAAATTGAACCCTGAAGTGCCTCAGACACACCTAAAATATTTCTAGTTGATGATTTTGTGAGAATAAGTTTTGCATGTCACATGATTGTTGTCACTGTATGTATTAAGAAGAGCGGTAGCAATACCTTTAGATATGTCAGAGATTGAAGTTCAATAAAAATTTAAGGAGGCTGATTTTTTCTTCCCATTAAATAATTATGACCAATTGTCTTCACTTTCTGTCATACAGAATGCAGAAGGAAGAATATTATTGATTAAGTAAATAACAGAACAGAAAAACGACTGACAAATATATAATATATTCTTAAAATGAGTAGCATTACATGTTGATGAATTTAACCCTGTTCTCAGAATGTGTAAAATAGGAGCTGTAGAAAAAATAAATATTGAGGAAACTGATTAAGCGTCAAAAATTGGCGAAGAAATTGAGCCTGGCTTCAAGTCTCATTGAATTAGTCAAAAAGGAGTTATTTTTGACTAATTAAATGAGAGACTTTGGAATTTATTGAATGTATGCTAAAATGACGATTTTTCATTGTTAATACTATCGAAAACGGTAAAGCATATATGTAGGAAGATCGAACTGAAACTGCGATTTGACTGCGAGTTCTATTTCTGTCACAATAGCATTTGAATTTTGTTTCAGATGTCTACTGATAACAGCGGTAATAGCCAAATATTTTCAAAGGGGGATGGTACTTCCAATCAGATTTACATACTCATAAACCTTCCTTTAAATATGTACCACTGGTTGCTATTTATAGGTCATATGATTATGATTCATGCAGACGAAGACGAACAAAAAAGGTAGACTTCACCCTCTTTTTAAATTTGAAGCTTTTTATTTACTTTATATCCCTAATGTTCAATTTTATTTCGACTTGAATCAAAATTATTTTTGAATGTCCTGCAAGTTCAACAATAATACCCTAAACGGAACCAAACATAGACGGACTAAAGAAAACCTCATGATGAAGCTAGATAAATCCAAATTTTGAACATATTTGATTACTTTTTGAGGAAGGTTTTCCCTAGTGTAGGTAAAAACTGGTTTCCAGAAGTAGTGGAAATTCAGTTGTGTTTACTACGGTAAACATGAAATTAAATTTAATGAAAAATCATTTTGGTTTCAGATAAACCACCTTTCCGAATGTATATAGAAAGCATTACAGATTCATGGCATGTTTTATGCCCACAACGAAACGTTGAGTGCCAAACTGTCCAACAGCCAATACGAAGACTGATAAACGTTCTGACTCACAGATTGATTTGAAAGAATGGACAATGATAGAACTACAATATAATTGTACTTGTTACCCAACAATTTACTCAACGAAGAAATTCTCCATCATTTATTTTATTGTTGCGTTGTTAATTATTTTCCATCCATCCGTTGGATTGACACTGTATAAAAAATATGTAAGCACTCTTCCTCCTCCTTCACTTGAAAAAACTCTTCCACTTACGCTTCCAACAGATAACCCTCTATGACTCCCCCTTCGCACCCACGTCTCCATGTACTACCTTATCCTTGCTGCAGTGTGACATGAACACGGACACTGTTTTTGGTTGTATCTGTTGTTGTATTTGTGTTTGTGGTTTTGAATAAGTATGTGGTGGTAGTAAATTAAGAGGATTGAGAAGGTTGAGAGGATTAAATGGTCTTTATTTTCACACATTTTGAACCAATCTGTGGTTGTTAGTGTTGCTGAGATGAACATGGTGCTACTTGACTCTTGACGGAAGAGGGAACGCTATATCAAACTGCAGTGTCAAGTGACTCGGACTAGTGAGACATTATGTCCGTGACAAAAAGAATGAACATTAAAAACAACTTCATGTTAAGGTTTATTATTTTTGTCAATTTTTGAAATTATTGGAAGTGGTGATCGTTGCCATGGCTTGAAATCAAAATGTGCGGATTCGGCGTGTAATTCTAAAAAACATGGAATCACAGGGGACATTTTTTGGAATTTTCAATCTTAGTTGTCAGTTGAACCACTGAAAAGTTACGACTATTAACTGTCCTAAATCTGCAAAAGTAGATTGTTGCAGTTCAAAAAACTTTCGCGGTAGATTTTGCAAAGGTTCGGCTGATGTGTATCACAATTGTAAACAGTTGGAAAATGAAGTGAAAAAGTGTAAACGTGAAAATTGAACCGAAATAATTCACCTCTATTTTTAATAAATTTAAACAGAAATGAAAATTAAATTGGCCAAGTTAAGAAAGTACTTCTGGGTAGACCACAATTTTTGGTATTTCTTTGGACTGGGGTATTAACTCTGTCATTATTGACGGATGAGTTACGCTCGAAAATGCAACGTATAGTTGGCCATTCTAAAATAATTCATCCAATAAATCCAAATATAATGCACCACGGAATGATATATACTGAAATTTGTTATTTGTTAGATAGAAACACATACGAAAATGAAACTGGATCCGCGATAATACTTCTATAGTTTACCATTTCTAGAACCAAACGGCATTTTTAGCAGCGCGAGGGTTATTCCAGATGAGATCCAGTTATGAGAATAGGTTGTTTTACAGTAATTATCTGAACGATATTTGTGTAACCGTTCATTGCAAGAGCAGAATATGGAAAAAAATTACAATAGGAGTTACGTATACTATACGTAACTCCTACTGTAAAAATTAATAGAAAGCATAGATCTACATTGATAGTATCACTGTTGATCTAAGCTTTCTATTGGCACCAACAATGCATAAATTGGACCGTGTACTTATAATTGATTCGAACTAAGGTACGGCTTGTCATGACAGCAGGGAATTTAAAAGTTCTCCGTGAGCTAAGGAAACGACTAAACGATGTTTTTGGAATTTTTTTCAATTATTAAAAATTAAACTTCTTCTTTTTCACTAGATTCTCCTGCCTCAGGTATCGTTTTTATACCTTCTCATCTTCATCAACATGGATTTAAATGAATCCTTCAATTCAGAGAGGCACCAGGAGGACGACCTACAACAAATATATTCTACAAACATTCAGGCAGAAGAGGAAAATGAGGAAAATGATGAAGAAGGTTATCATTCTTACCCTCTACCAGCCAAAAAGGTTTCACAACTGTGTCTCAGAATAACAATACACCATCATCACAGCATGGAAATAGATTGGGTAATGCACATTTTAAGAGATACACGGACAGATGTCAATGACACAAAACACAATGTGTTCCAAGATGTAGTTTTGGAGGCGACGGAGAAATTACAGATTCATTTTCTGAAATGAACGAGACAGAAAGGATAGTTATTGTTAGAGCTATGTTGCTTTCCCTGACGTCACCTTCCGGTGATGTCCGACATTTTTACACAATAATTTCATAATTGTCACTAAAACTGTCATAACTGTTAAACAGATCCTCATATTTCCAAACGGATTGGTGTGCTAGAGAGCTCACAGAAATATCTACAATAAACGGTTTTTCATAAAATACTCAAAAATCTTTTCGGTAATATCTAAAATCGTACAGTTCACAAGTTCTACTTTCGAAATGAACTGTTACACATATTGAGCGCCATTAATATGACTGTTCGATGGTTTTTAATTCCAAAAATCATTGCAATTAATCAATTTTTAAAGGTATTTTATGATCTTGGTGTGATCAGCCTACAGTTAGCTTCTTTAATAATTCAATAGGATATTGTGGTGGACCGTCTTTCCCTGCGATTACATATTATATGTAAAATTAGCCTGGAATAACGCAACAGACTACATTATAATTCTCGAAATGAGAGTACTCCTTGATTGTGTGAATTGAACAATGGATCAGCCAATCAAAGCTCGTAAAAGTTTCTGAAATACCTTCAAACCATCTCCTAGACCTATGTTTAGCTGTGTTTTCTAATGTGATCGAAATTGGATCATTGATCCCTTATCGGCTGCATCTACTACATTCTATCTTACAATATTAGGAAGAAGGATCGGAATTGTAGAATTTAATTAGTTGCCGATAATCCTCTCGTAATGCTGCAAGTCGCATATTGGTTATAAGGTGAAATGTTTTGAACAATCGATATAATTCAGGTGATTTTAAACTCGCATATGCAATTTTTGAACGAGATTATCATGGTACCACCAGAAGAATATGTCTAAATTTCCCAAAGAATATTATGAAATTCACTACAAATGGCATATTATTTCCCTTAATATCATACAAAGTACAATATTCAGCCTCAATTCAGTGTACATGGCTCTTTACTATCTCATATCAAATGATACTATAAACATTATGAATTATATAGCCCATATATCAGTCGTAGTGCATATATTGGAAACAGTGCTTCCTGATAAATGACGTTTATGAAGCATGTATCGTTATCCTTACAAGAAACGGTAATCTTGAAATTTGAAGGAGCTGTCCGGACAACTTTAATAACTGGTTCCGCTGCAGTACATGTTGCAAAATTTATGTTATCCTGCTTAATAAATGTTTTCCCACTTTGAATTTCCTTAATTACAAATGTATTTCCGGTACCACTTGATGCATATGGAAATAAAAGACATACTATGTTATAAGAAAAATTGCAGATAGCTAGTAGCTAACTGTGAATTCGTTTTATGTTTACCCTGCTAGGATATAACTTTTTGATTAGCACCATGTGTTGATTTCTTTGGGAATTATTCAATTTTCGTAAGATCCTTCTGGGTTAGCTGCCGCTACTACCCCATTTAATACGGGGGGATGTAGCTAATTGAAATAATTGAAAGCCTTTTGGAGCTCCTATATGCCGCCGTCTTCCTATTCCACATTTTTCCTTCCTCAGTCATATCTGGAAGACAATATTAGGATTTGGTAGGTAATAATAATTGAAAGGTTGTACGTTAATTAATCAAACCTTTTTGAAGAATTATAGTAGAATACTCATTATTCCCATAATTTCCAAATGAATGATGTATATAATATATGCATATTATTCTCCTGAGCTATCTTCTGCATGTAATTAACTCTGTTAGATTCTCATTGAAAGAATTACGTGGATTGTATTGAATATTATTAAATAATAATGTTACTAAGAATTGAAATAGGAACGAAATTTGATCGAAATTAACCCTCAGTCGCTCTCTTCCACGCCAATTCACCTGTTAAACGACAATGAATAATTCATGATTCCCAAAAAAGTCATGTCCTTGTCAATCTATGGTCCTGTAAAGTGGTCGCACGGTTTATTAAAGATAGAAAGCCGACAAAACCGTTCGTCGGGATGCAAGAACGTATTTCGCTCGAATTGGATCGGTTATGTCTCTGTTCAGAGTTTGGGTCAAGTTATTGAATGTTTGACTCGGTCAGGACTGCTGTCTTCTCCCATTCCCACCCGACCTATTGCTTTTACTAAAATACCACGAAAGGTTATGGAAAGCACTGATTCTCGGCCACCAGAAAGCAGATATTACTCTTCGCATAGTCTACGGACGGATTCAATCATCGAATGGGTATTGATGGAGTATCGGTGATGGAGATGATTGCCTTGTACTAATGATTCCATAACTTGGAGAGCATGTTATCAGTGTACTTTGAACGCAGCGTGGGTCTTTATAATAACTTGAGATGGTTAGTTAGTAACGGATACACAGATGCGGTGCACTTACACCCGCTGAAAATTCATCTATTGTATAGTATTGGGTCGGAAAGAAGGCCAATTCAACAGATTTGTTGTTCGCTGGATTTTATCCTACTGACAGAGGGAGGTTTTGGATATAAATATGATACATGGTCTGCCACATGAACAGTTGGCAGGCGTGGTTGAGGTCTACTTGCGATAGATGGCTGGTTGGAAATATCTCACGCCGTATTATACCCAATCATATATTGATAGATACATACTTTTTTTAACGACCCCCCTTGAAACAATATTAGGAAGCTACTAAGTCCCTTTTCTCTCATGTTTTCAATTCTTTATACGGTCTTATTTTTTGTTTCAATTGTCCGTCTATAACAATTTAGCCATCAGCACTACTATTACTCATCTCTCTTTCAATTTGTTTCCACCTCCTTTATCAAATAAATACTCTCCAGTACTTTATTTTGATAGCGAATTGACCAAACATAGAGGTTTCTTACTAGATATTTCCGTTTCATTGATTTGTACTATGATCGTTTTTGTTCAGACTTCCTTAGGGTAGTTTTTCGATGAAGGGTTAACTGTGTTTATTAATTTTCTCAACAATCTGTTGTGGTCCTATTTATAGATTTTTAACAACTAGCTACATCTCACAGTGGAGTTCACTCTCAGTAGTGTCAATTCAATCAAAATGAATTCAGTATAGTAAAGCCAATCAAAGACACAACACATTGTGTACAATATTTTGTTACAGGTGTAACAAGAAATATTTTCCTCACAAGTGTACAAGAAAACTATTAACTTGTTAACCTTGGTTTCCCGCAAATGTGTACAACATCCACGCTGGTGCAACCATCCAACCAACATAACCAACACGCCTCCTCGCCATCGTGGTAGTTTAACCAATGGCCGCCACCGGGCAGGGAAATTAGCTGTCCTCCCCAGCAGCACAAACCATCTGAAATTTTTTACAGCCTTGACGAAGCCTGTTCTCTGCAATGGCTTAGTAAGGAAGTCTGCTATCATCTTTGAGGTTGAAACTTTGGTTAGGGGAATTGCTTTATCCATGACTTGTTTACGAACATGATGATAGCGCAGATCTGGGTGTTTGCTACGGCAGAAGTCTTCTGCTATATGTCCACTTGACCACTTGAAGGTACCAGAATTGTCTTCATACACAGTAGTAACCAGCTACGTAATACCCAACTCTCCGAGGACTCGACGCAGCCATACAATTACCTTAGTGGCTTCTGAGAGGGCAACATACCCAGCCTCAGTGCTGCTTATGGTTACCCTCTTTTGTGTAGAAGTAGTGAAGTAGACAGGATATTCTCCATAGAACAGCACGATTCCAGTTCTAGACCTACGTACAGGTCCAGGTTCTCCTCCCCAGTTTGCGTCTACGTACGCAGTAAGCTGGTTTCCTTCTCCAGCCGCGAGATTGAATCCAATGTTCTTCGTTGACTTGAGGTACTTCACGACTTTTACAGCTGCACTCTGCTGTTTCATCGAGGGTAATTAGACATTACGAGCCAGTATACTAGTTGCGACTGAAATATCAGGTCTAGTATGCGTGGCGATATACAAGAGACTCCCGATGATATTCCGGTACGGGACGTCTTCGTCAGCCGCCTCATCGCTTGGTGTGCTCAAATCAATTGCAGTATCGCAAGAGATAGCAGATCCATTGCTTTCCTTGAGACCCAGAGTACGCAGAAGTGCGTCCGAATACTTGGATTGCGATAATACAACAGAGCCTTCAGTATGAACTGGTTTCATTCCCAGGAAGTCGGGTGCCAAGCCCATGTAGTTGGCCGGTAGCCTTCTGGAAATCTTATCTTTCAAAGTATTGAGTTTCTTCTCGTTCTCAGCGATCACCAGCAAATCATCTACATAGAAAATTACCATCACACCGTCCCCACAAAACACACACAGTGCAGACGGTATAGGATTGAGCCCAATGGCTCTCAGATCATTCGAAAAAAGGTCGTACCAGATATGAGGTGCATCGCGCAGACCATAAAGACTCTTCAGTAGGCGACAGACTTTTACCATCGGGACACCTTCCATCATTTCAGGAACAAACCTGTAGACTTCACGATCCAGAGCACCTTGAAAGAACGCGTTGCTATAGTGTACTTGATGAATTAGACGTCCCTTTTTAGCGACAACGGAAAGCACAAGGCGCACAACCGTGAAGTCGACCACGGGAGAAAATTTGTGAGCAGGAGGAGCATTATCCATGCTTTTACATATGACGAGACGTGCTTTGTGACGACATACATCTCCATCCGATGTGCGCTTCTTCTTTAAAACCCACTTGCAGTAGAGTATCTTAGATTTACTTGGTTTATCGACGATATCCCACGTACCTATTTTTTTCAGTGAGATCAACTCAGACTGAATCGCCGTCTTTCACTCTTGACAATCATCAGATTCTATTGCCATACGCAGCGTTGGCATATCCTCGTCATGTATTCCCTTCCTCGCTGTGTTGGTAGCGTAACGTCTTGATGGGAAACGTTCCCGGACATAGTTACGACGCACCTTAGGCTCTCCATTGTCCAAGTCTTCAGTACTGTTAGAAATTTCGTCTAGAAGTGGGAAATTTTCTTCTTTCCCTTCCTTAGAATCATCATTATTTCCCGTATTTTCAATTTCCAGATTTGTTTTAATTTCCAGATTTGTTGATGTATCATTTAGATTAATGACCACATCAACCTCTTCTTCCCTGTGGAATTTATTTGTTTCCAGTTACTTTCCGGGGTAGGGCGTTTCGTCCACCACTACATGTTTCGAAATGTTGAGTTCTTTCTTTTTAGAGTCCCAAACCCTATACATTCCATCCTTGTGGCCCAGAAGTATTCCAGGTTTCCCTCTTTGTGCAAGTTTACAGTAACTCCTTTCTTTGGGTTCATGAATCAAGGCAACACAGCCAAATAAACGAAGTTTCTCGAGGTTTGGCCTACTTTTCCGAACTATTTCATACAGTGTACGTCCTTCGTTAGCATTACTACCAGTCACATTGATGATATAATCAGCATGCAGCGCTGCTTCACCCCAGAATTTCATCCCCAGCCCAGCGTCTTGTAACATTGTGCTCACCTTGCCAAGAAGCGTTCTATTATAGCGTTCAACAAGGCCGTTGGACTTAGGAGTGTAGTGAGTTGAGAAAGTCTGTTCAATTCCTTCCTTCTTTAAATATTCACCCAAATCATCGTATTCCTTAGCATTATCCGAATGCACGTGCTTCACCAATACGTCGGTAGTGCGCTCGAGCCAAACTTGAGATTCTTTGAAACAACGGCTTACTTCGCTGCGTTTCTTAATTATGAAAACCTTGGAATAACGGCTGGCTTCAACTGTAAAGCATAATATATATCTTTCTCCGCCGATTGTTTGTGGGCGAATCGGTCCGATAATATCGGAATGTACGATATGATGAACAATGCCTTTTGCCAGTTTTCCAGTAGCGGGGGATTGCATCTGTTTGGCTTCAATGCATGGCGTACAGTTAATTCTCCGAGATTTTTAGTCCATATCTATACCTTTAACTATACCATTTGCAAGCTTCTTTACCCGATCTGTGGCAACATAACCTAGTCTACGATGCCAAAGGTCAACACCTTCCAGAATTTCTGAATGGTGATCTTTAGATGCGACGAAAGACTTTCGTCCTGTCTGTACGACCAGTACCTGTAGTACAAACAAATCATCTGAGCTGCGACTAATTGCAAACCCAAGCGGTGTCCATTTGTCGTGGCTGTCTTGGAACATGCACTTTCCAACCTCATTGACTGTAGATATTCCGACGCTATCCAGTTGTGTACAAGAGATAATGTTCACCACAGCACCAGGTATGGACAAAAAACGAGTCAATAGAAGTTGAGTTTTGCGTTCACCCTTGTTCTTTCTGAGAAGTTCTATGAGAACTGATCCTTCTTGTTTTGCTTCTACCACCCGATTATCGGTAAGATTCACACGAATAGGGCTTATGTCTACAACTGCAGTGAAGTTGCTCGAGTCGTTAGTAATGTGCTGAGTACACCCTGAATCAACTATGAACGTGGATTCATTCCTTGTTTTTCGAACAAATGCAGCCCTAACTTTTTAATTTTCCTCTCTTTCTTTACCATTCGAACCGTTCTTATTCTTGCAATACCAGTCAATGTGCCCGATCTTGTTTCAATTAAAGCAACGAATAGTTGAGCGGTCTCTTTCCTATCTTGCGGTGGCGGCTATACTGCTAGATGCCTTTACTTCGACATTTTTTGCGAGCTTCGGAGAGCGCTTTTCTTCGATGAGCCGCCCAGTAACACATTCCCAAGTTGCTTTATCAGCTTCCATTGTCTTTATCGCTGAAACCGTTCCAGATGAAGATTCTTCAGATGAAATAGAAACGAGAAGTATAGCGACTTGCATATCTGAGTCGATAATAGAGCCCATAGCTGCCAGCTTATTGAACATGCTTTCAATTTCTGAAAGATATTCCCCCATATCCTTGTTTCCATCATAGCGTGTATGGATCAGACTTGTCATTACCGCGATCCTGTTGGCTTTTCTGGACGCAACATATCTCTACTTGAGTTTTTTAACCATTTCCGACAGTTTAGAAGCTGATTGTATGACTCTAAGCGGTTTGTCACTAAGTGATGTGATTATGATCGCATTAGGCTTGCGTACCTTACGTTGATAGCTAGCTTGATCTTCGGCTTACCCAGCACTTGGATCTTCCGGCTGATTATAAACAACATCGGCAACATCCTTACTTTCGAGCACGGCGCTTCAACGAAGCGACCACAGCTCGAAATCTTAATTCTACCATCCACGCAACTTTTTCACACGCAGTTCGTCGCGTTTGTATTCAATTGCTATTGTAACGTTGGAATGTTAATTGTGGTCTGCCCAGCGATTGTATATATATAAATATATTTCTCAATGCGCTGCTACCATGTAGTTTTTCGATGAAGGGTTAACTGTGCTTATTAGTTTTCTCAACAATCTGTTGTGGTCCTATTTATAGATTTTTAACAACTAGCTACATCTCACAGTGAAGTTCACTCTCAGTAGTGTCAATTGAATCAACATGAATTCAGTATAGTAAAGTCAATCAAAGACACAACACATTGTGAACAATATTTTGTTACAGGTGTAACAAGAAATATTTTCCTCACAAGTGTACAAGAAAACTATTAACTTGTTAACCTTGGTTTCCCGCAAATGTGTACAACATCCACGCTGGTGCAACCGTCCAACTAACATAACCAACACTTACTATTCCTCTCGTTCTAATCTGTTGTTTATCCGAAGATGAAAGTACGTATATGAATAGGCAATACAATCTACTTTTCAGACTATCCACACCTGCAGATTTAAGTAGGATGAGCTTGGACTTGTAATTTAATTGTTGAGCGTAATGTGATTATGTTAGTTTGAGCACATGTGCAGAAGTATGGAGCTATATATATGGTACTTAATATGTTCATTAATCTGCTGCACAATAATTAAATTGTGCAATTGATATTTGTATTAATTTCTACCAATAATTGCAAATTAGAAATACTCAGAACGACGGTATGCTAATTTTGAAAATAAGATGTAAATTAGTGAATATCAACTATTTTTTTACTTAAAATGATGATAATTGCGATAGTCTGTTTATATAGATGATAGAATTTATGAACCAGTTACAAACTGTGAGTATCCCTTAAATTTAGGCGATTAATTGTAAGAGAAATACCAAAGTCTTTTGTCTTGTGAACCAAGTGGGTGATATGGTAAAATAACTTTTAGGATAATGAGTGTGTGACGGATAAAGTGGGCAAATAATATTGCATCTTCCCTGAACGATGAATATGGCGATTCTTTTTCCATGATGACCAATAATGGGTGCATTCAGGAATTAAATAAATTCCCAGTTTAAAACTTTGCTTTGAAATGACCTGCTTCTGAAAACAAATTTCAATAAAACATATGTGTTTCCTCAAGGGGACTTGAGTGTTACCCCGGGAACCGAAACAACCGAAATAGAAAAAATTATCACCAAAATGATTCCCATTTCCCTCGGGAACCGCGAAACCGAAACCCAAACTATCACAGACATGATGCCCTTTTCCCGCTTACAGTATGTCATCAACATGTAGAAGTGGATGAGATATGTGAGCATGTTTTTGTAGTTTTTGTAGAGAAAAACACACGAAGTTTTCATGAACGAGACGTAGCATCATGTATCATCCATGGTAGAAGTAAAGTAGACATGATATCTACTTTATCTCTACCAAGACCCACATCTTCAGCAATATTAATGTCCGATTCGCAAGAGATGTTCTCCCAGTCAAAGTCTTATGCAACCAATTGATGGAACCATACAGAGAAAGAAACTAGAACGAGAAAAGGATCCCCAACTATAGACACGAACAAATCGACTAACTACTGGAGGAGGGGAGAGCTATTTTCTATTGGTGAAAGTTAATGGTCAGTAGTATGCGCACAATTCAACAACTACGAATAAAATTACTTCAGTCTGCGGTGCGAGTCTCTGTCTCTCGGGATGGAATTCAACCAACTAGCTAAGAGAAGAAGCTGACCAGGGATGCCTCATGTCCTCCGTGTTCTAGCCGTGCGAAGCATATTGCTTGAGATATATTTGTTGATTTATGCGGTTCGCGCGAGCCGCCCGCGCATTGTGATAAATTGATGACGACGGATGGAATGTGAGGGATTAATGACGATAGATGTCATGTGAAGAATTATCTATTACGGATGATAAGAGGAATTAAAACTATGGTGATGAATGACGAAGAGAACGAATAAAAGGTACAAAGCTTTTGATGGAGGAAGACGCGGCGCCACCCGCACAAACAGAATCTTAGGCACGAATGGAACAAAAATGGGAGGGCGATCCTCCCACGGAATTGATAAAAACGCATATCGTATGCACGTTGGTAAGCGTTAGCAGCCCGCAGAAAGTGGAAGAACGGTATATATCTTCTGGTGTTGATAGGAGGAATAAAAGGCGTGAGGGATGAAAACTCCACTTGGGATGAGCGGGGAAAAGAAAACAAAAAGTTCACATAGAATAGAACGAAATTTTAAATCTGTAACACGTGTCATGATGATTCTCACTTACTGTATATAACATACAGTATGCTGCCCTATTCAAGGGTGGCTTATGGCGACTGTATTCCGTCCAAAGCCCACCGATCTTTCGTTGTTAATCATTGTCGTCATGATTAATTCCAGTAGCATATTTACCACAATAGACTTTGCAGCATGATCCTTTCATACACAACGTGTCAATTCCAACGGCGGCGGTGGACCAGCATCGTGTGCACAAAGGCACTGAGTGAACACGCTATATTATATAATGGCACACTTTGAAAGGAGAATGTAAACTCTAGACCAGTTTTTACAGTTTATGAATATTTCATTAAACTCACCCAAGTTTACCTTACTACGAAAGGCTGTACAACCAGAAGGGAGAAATACCCATCCACACACACTTATGCGACCGGTTAACAACCAGTGCAAAGAGAAAGGAAAATTTTCGCCCTATCGACGAGAGCCCGGATTGTCGTCAACTTCCAATAGAGCTGACCAGACGCCTCGTTCGCCAACGTTCCAAATCCTGAAAAGCCGCGTAATTGCCGCAGAGATAGGGATTACACCGTGATCTCATTCACGACGGATTCAACCTGACCAGTAAGAGTACTGGATTTCCCCGATATAATTTTAGCACGAAAAATCAGAACGGATTATACTTTCTCGCCACCCGCGGCGACCAAATATCCAGCTTACATCATGCCCCGAGATTGTAGCTTCATTCGACAATCTTTGCGAAGGTGAAAGCAGTCTTGGTGGGGGATGATATCGAAGCTGTTGTATCGAATGAAGAGGCTAATGAAAGTGTAGGTGCTGACAAGTCCCACATAGAATTGATGTCGTCAGGGCGTACTTGCGGAAAAGGACTTCGGAAGCGATTTATTTCGTACTCGCAAGAGGAAGCGAAAAGCAGGATGCACCGGTGTAGGCACGAAGAACAATAATGGAAAGATGATATCACACGTTGGATACATATCGCGTGCCATACTAAGGCATGTGATATGTATCCAACGCTTAGTAAGCAGACTCACGGAGCAACCGTCTCGTGATCAAATGAAGAAGACATTTCCTGAGAATTCTGTTCAATATATTGCGAAGGAAGAGGTACCAGAAAAACTTGCACGCAAGTTAGAGCTCCAAAATTAAATATAGAAGATAATGGAAATGAACCTTAAGAAGTCCCAATGATACGCTTAGTACGGATTACAAAAACGAGAGTGGCTCAACTGTGTTTGAGAATGACCCAATGACCCATAAAGTTCTAGATCTCGTGGTATAGATGATGTAAAATCAATAGGCTCTCGTTGCGTACCCTAGATTTTCTTGGGACCCTGAGGACACTTTCGGTATTCCTATTCCACCCACGCTACACACAGGTGAGTCCCGGACACATGAACCGTGCTCACTAAAAGTAAAACAGTGATGTTCGTTCATTTCAATGTAGTTTACTCTTGCTCTTCTATTGGACGGTGTCCTCTTCTTCATTCCAGTCAGCCTTGCAATACTGAGTAATTCGTACTCAGACCAATCCGATAAGGTGGGTTCTGGAGTTTAGAAGACACACAGTATGCATGAGTTGTGCTTTCTCCCTGTCTGATGACAGTGGTACGATATAGTTCAAGTGGGGCTTTCATAGCCTGTATAATGCACTCAGCGGACTGTCACTCACTGGGCATCAGGCACTAGTTTTACTGGCAGTGTATGGTGTAATAAAAACAGAAAAGACACATCAAAAACAGAAGATCTGTGAAATTTTAGTGACACAATAAAGTCATAATATGTGAGACATGAAACAAAGTTTCCCCATGGCCTGTTTGAGGTAGCCGATATGGGCTAAACGGGCCAGCAGGAGGTACCTTTGTTGCATATTTCATATGGAAGCGTCTTTTGGCCTCATGGTTCTACTTCGACTGACGATTGTTACAACACGTACTGACTCCGATTCTTGGAGACTACGACAGAAGAACCGGAAACAGGTGCACCCAGTTATCTTATTTAATGTCACAAACATTAATTAGGTGTTGAAAATCAGACGAGAAGTGAAATATTTAATGTGTGTGACATTATTTTTTGTACTGACATTATTTGCCGGTAATTTGATAAAATGTGAGTGACATTATACTTTTGAAACTCATTTAATGTCACTAAAATGAAAATCAGTGGTTACCGTTCATATCTCCCTCGACCGCATGCACACATTCAGTATTATTCTCGCGACCCTCAAACACATCCTGATGCTTCCGGATAATTTTCTGAAGCTCTGGAGTCAGTTGCTCGACCTTCCACTGAACGTTCACATTCAAGGCTATCCCAGTCATAATCATTGTCTTACGGGCATAGGTTTGTCCATTTTCATCCCGTTGCTGGTCGACCTCTCTTATGAGCTTCGCAGCAAGGGATAAAAAGAAAATCTTGCCAGGGTAAGAAGTTTTCCCAATAAATCCTTTCGCGTGTTCTTTTGAATCAATTCCATTTTAAATCGCTACCAGAGCTTTTTCCAACAGCTTTTCAATTCTTGGATAACTAAATTGTCACAGGGTTGCAATAAATGCGTCGTGTTGGGTGGGAGGTTCATAAATTCCCTGTTGACCTCTCTCAACTCCGTTTGTGAATCCTCGGTGTTGCTGTATCCACTATAGTTGTCGAGAAATAAAACACGACGACGGTTGTTTGGAAGCTTTTTAAATACCCTTTTTTCCGATATTCACTGTGGCATTACAGTGTTGTCCATCCAACCTTTTGGCCCTGTAAGCATCTTCATCGCTCGATGTAAGAACATGAAACGCCAGAGACTGTAAACTGGTGATGTTGAACTTAACTTCCCACTTTTGTAGCCTCTCAAATTCAGATCAAAAATCGTTCTGTAAGGCCTTCACCAAAAGTTCTCTACGCCTTCCACGCCCTTGCTTTTCCTCCATGCGTGCATACCATCCTTGTTCCAAACTTAGTGACACGTGTGATCACAGTTGATTAATTACGATGAGTGCAGACGGAGTAGTCAATACTGGACTTCCAAAGTTGGGATGCACGTGCTAGATTGGCATCAGTGTTGCCTCGGGAAAATTGTGGGAAGTACTGCACAGCTTTGGAGGCAATATTCACCTCACCACATGCTTCCGCTTGCGCAATCATCAAATAGACGGCTGTAGTCCGTTGAGCAACTGTGAGCACATTATGTGTTGCATGCTTTTGTTTTTGATTTTATGGGTGCCTGTTGCCACCATTTTTCTCGGGTTGGTATATGCTCCATTCGGTGAAGTGGCTGTATTTCCTTGACCATGACGTTGGATGTCATTTTCCGTTGTTTGAGTGCTTTTAGAAGCTTCGTTTCGAGCTTTTTCCTCCGCTACTCGGCGAAGACAGTCGACGATCGGCGACCTGGAGATCATCACTCTTTTAAGGTTAAAATCACTAAGGAGGCACTGCGAGTGGGTGAAGGGAAAATGTACCACCGGTATCAAAGGTGTTTGGGGTGATCGTAGTTGTTTGTCACAATGGGAAAGGTTTGGCAGCGGCTGAATGAATAAATCACACCGGCGGTGGTCAATGTATGCGGACGTACGGACTTTTTCACAATTCAGGCTGTAATTATGGAAGTCAATAACTGTACACCTGTAAGGTTTGTTCCTTATGTTGACATTAATTAAATATTTGCCTATACTGATTGTACAACATTTATTGTCACACACATTATTTGTGTACAGACATTAATTTCGTTATGGCATTAAATCAGATAACTGGGTGTACTAGTTTATGGTGCTACATATAACTACAGATGATGGTTCGAGAAATAATACCTACTTGACATCAAAATGATTTTTAATTTCTTAGTTTTAAATGGCTGCTTTTGCGCACTAACGACTACGCTCAGTGATCGTATTGTAATGTGTAATAATACAAACAAATATGGTTTCTTTTATTATATGATCGTCATGTATAGGAGAGAAATTTATACTCATCGAAGAATGAGAGGATCGTTTCTTTCATTGTTCAAACACTATTTGTGAAATCAAAACTGCATTTGATCTCTCTCCGTACATTAATGTACGGAGAGATATCAAATGCAGTTTTCATTTAGTAGTGAATTATGAAAGCATAATAATCCTAATGACTCTCTTCGAATTACAATTGTAACGACTTACAATTGTAAGTAGCAGAGAGTATTACGGCTTTTTACGCTTTCATATTGCACTACTGTAATTCTTCTTGTTCTATTTGATGCCTTTCAATATTATCAATTTTCTTGAACAATAGATATAGAAATACTTACAGTTTTTGTACACTTATATTGAGAAATATTCCTCTCATTCATGGATGGCTAAGAAAATTTTCCTCTTTCAACGATTTCTTCATCCTCATATTTTGTCAGAGAAATTTTCAATAAATCGGGAATATACTTTTTCATAATTTCTAAAGGTTTCCAAGCCTGATCCTCATCATCAAATCTCTCCCAAGGAACTTGTATCTCAATTGTCTTCTTCGCGGTATTAGATATTAGATCAATTAGTTTCGAAATTATATTGCGTATGATTGTAATCAATAATATCCAGAAGTTCTTGAGTCACATTAAATTCCTTTTCCGCATAGCATCTTGAGCGATTTGCATGAACATTCAAAATGGATCCACAGATTAATTCTATACATTCAAAAACATACTCTGAATCTGCTTTTTTGACTTGTGGAAGTTTCCACTGAATTTACAATTTGTGTCCATCATGGACACAAATTGTAGTGTCATGATTACACGGTTGTATTGTTGCTACTAACACATTGTATCCAAATGAAACATTTACTGCTTGTACACCTGTATTATAATTATGTCTTTTCATCGCAGCTTCACGTGCATTTGTTCTTCTTTAATAACTTGCTTTGTGTTTGTGATCTAGTGTATAAGAGTTTCCTTTACATGAAGTTGTTTCATGATTTTGATGTCATCGATATTTTTCACAGTTGATATTGTAGATTGTATAATTAGTCGAAGCCGTAAATCGGCTGGTAATCATGTAAACTCTGTAATTGGTGCAAAATTTTCAATGGAAGGAGTTTTGAATGATTTAAAATGGATTGAACAATTTAAATACCAGAAGGCCATTTTGTTCGTTTCAGCCTAAATTAAGGCAGTGATGCTCTACATCATCTGAGAACTTCTCTACATATACGGTCCATTGTACCATTAGTGTAAGGTTCATTTGGTACGTTCGAACGATGATACGTTGTATGGCTCTATTAATTGATTCCATCATTATAATTTTAAAATGGCCTACGAAATCTGACATCCAAGTGGATCCCACTCCAAAAATTGCAAACCAATCAAATAATCATTTTTATTACTGCATCAAAATCCGCATTTTTGAACAGTACAAACTAAGAAGAAAGGGAATTATCATCGATTATGATGTATGGATGGCCAGTAATTATCAAATATTTTCTGGTGTAATAGTTGTACAAGCAGCCTTAATAAAGTTAGATCTGAATTAGTTTGAACTGTCTGGCCAACTGTTTTATTTCCAATCTTGGACAGCTTTGTAATCTATGTGTTTGCACGTTTATTTTTATTTTCTAAGCTAATGTGAAATATTTTATTTACTTTCACATTTGCTTATCTAAGGTGACTTTATTCTCTTCTTGTGATTCGGAGAGAGAAGGAAGGCTCTTGGAGATAGTTCACCTGATTAGTAAAACAGTTACTTTTCATTTTCCCTTCTTCATTTGCGTACCTTGTTTACCAATTCCTCACACTGCTACTAACGTAACCCTTTTAAGTTATGTGTCCAACTACAACGAGTTACTTTTTCGTTCAAAACTCGTTTGGGACACAAGAAATGCTCCTTGGACTGATGGAAGAGGTGATCAAAGTGAGTATGCTCGTTCTGCTAAGTTGTGGCAATTTTTTCATAATCGTCTGCCAAATAATAATTCGAGCAAGATTCCATCCGATTTGTAAGGAATAATTTTAAAATCTCAGTTATGGAAGAGCTCGTGACGTTTGTATGAAACTTATTTTTTCGGATATAGAGAATGAACGTGGCCCTGATTTAATTGTTACTGCTATTCATAAGCAAGATCCTCTAGGCACAGTTACTGAGGTCTATACTGATTTCCTTTCGCTACTTACAACTAAATGTGGATACAACGAGTCTTTTAAAAATTTGAATCAAGATTTGAGGCACATATTGCTAAATTCAACGCTCATTCCGATCATTCTAAGCTACCTGAATATCTTAATGCCTTTCTGCTACTGTATAATTCTGGTATGGAATCTTCACAACGATTTTCTGTTTTGACTGCTGCTGTTTCTCAAGTAGAAGGAAAGGATATGAAAAAAGACAAGGTTCATACTGGACAGTCTACTACTGATAAATATCTAAATTCGATATCTTATTCTTCTGTTTCTTCGATAATTGGGCAATTCGATAAGCCAAAATTTACTTCTTCATCTTCAAATCATAATAATCAAAATTTAATAAATATTAGTTCTGTTTATCATGAACAGAATTGATATTGATTGAATTTTAGTTTTGATGGTATGATACCAAACATAATAACTACAAATTCAACCGTTACAAGAAAAAACTCTCTCCGTCAAGGAGAGAGTTTTTTACAAGTTCTGAACTATCAGATCTAAAGTCTAAATGTAAATGTAGAAAATGTGGTCAAATGGGACATTAGGAATCTGATCACAAAAATGACATAAAGTCAAATTTTAAAAAACTAGATTCTTCAGATAATAACTCAAATTTAATTCCAATAAAAACTATACTGTTACTTTTAATATGGCTACAATTTCAGAAAATATCAATTCAGATTTAAATTTTTTTGAACTTCTCTTTCATGATGGTGCACCATACAGGGGTATTGGTCTCAAAGAATTTAAATTAATCCAGCCTAGTATACTTCCTAATTGAAGTGGAATAATCGAACCGTTATCGGATGATCTTAAAGACAGACCATATTGGCAATAGGGTACAGGCCAGCAATCTAGTGAACGCAGAAAAATAATTGGATTTATCTATTTTTCAGCTACAACTACTACTACTACTACTACTACTACTACTACTACTACTACTACTACTACTACTACTACTACTACTACTAC